>BRDA01043517.1:0-28243 GCA_036984385.1 Crenuchus spilurus
TTTAAGAGGGGATCTTTGTATGTGTAATGATTGTTAGTTGTAGTCTAGTCTCTATGAGTTATTTTAGTGTGTTTTAGTTAAGTTACCGTTAATGTTTGTCTTAGTCCATTTAGTCTGGTCGTACTTTCATGTTGTAAAGCAGTGAGCGTTTGCTACTGCACTTTCCGTTTTACTAAAGGAGCAGTAAAAGAGCATTTAGTAAGCAAATGTCTCATCCTTATTCTTTATTCTCTTCTCCGACGCTACAGTATGTAGCGAATATTAAAAAGATGTTGAAAACTTAGATCATGTTCTTCTTGAGTGATTTACAAATTCAACTGAAGTATGGAACATCTCCCCAGAAGACACGAAAGATGGCAGAAGGACTACGAAAGAAATATCTATTAATGAAAACTATTTAATCTGACAAATGTATCCATCAACAAATTGGTTGTGAGCTCATTACAGCCTCACAAGATGACAGAACCAGTTAGAAAAAGCCAATAAGAATCTAGCACTGGAAGCGCGGATGCAGCGAAATTTCTCGTCAGGGGAAAATCCCCCGCCTGACTAGGGTGTTTGGCGCATTTTTTTTGTGTATAAAAAAAAAAAAAAAAAAAAAGGTCGAGTGCTTTTTAGAGGGTCGGGCGGGGATGATCACCAATTCTTTTTTTTTACTTGGCCTAATAAAAAACACTGAATATTTTGACTGGAGCTGTATTTGTATAATGTTGTATATTCATACATATGATCACTTTTGTGTCAGTATTAATGTTTTTGGATAATTTTTTTATATTTCAAAAGCCAGATCAAGTTAATAAGGGACAACCTTTCAATGGTAATGTTTTTTTAGCGCTAGTGTTTTTATAAAAGGACTAAAAACCTGTGACTGTAGACACTCTCATTCTCAGAAATATGAGCCAGTCTGTAGGTAAAAGTGAGGGATATTATGTACAAAGCGTCTGTATGGACCACCGACAGACATGTTGTGAGTTAAATTGAGTCAGTGCAGATGGGGTATTAGGAGTCTTAGGTTTGTTTTGACCTGTCATTGTGGAGATATTAATATCGTAAGCTGAGAGAGAGGATGACGTCTAGACATAAGGGCGCATTCGTGTGGGTCTAAGCGCCAGACGGGGATTGGAGGAGAAAGGAGGGTGGGGGGTTTCTCCCAATCTGCTTTCGTTTAAACTACACTGTACACATTAGCCGTTCTGCTGAATGCTGTGTATCCGAACTGAATCACTGCTGACTTTTACAGTCTTCTGATCAACTGGAGCGTTTGGGACACATTGTAGTGTTGGAAAATGTCATAATATCCTGGTCATTTCCTATAAAGAGCCAAGAAAAGTAAGATATGCACTGTGTCTGGAGTCCAGGACAGCTCACTGAATCAGAAAAGATGTACCATGGCCCCGAGTGGCTCAGCGGTCTAAGACGCTGACACTATGACCTGAGGACCGCGAGTTCAAATCCCGGTCATGCTGTTTGTCGACAACAGCCGGGGCAAAAATTGGCAGTGCTCTCTCTGGGCAGGTAGATGGCGCTCTCTCTTCCTTTCACTTTCACATTGCAATGTCCGCTGGCTCTACTGATTGGTCCATTCGGAGCTGGGAATCCTGCACTTTCCTCCGAGCACGTTGGCTCCCCAGTGACGGTGTATCAGTGGTAGTTAGAAAAGAGGCGTGGCCACATTGCACACAACGGAGGAGGCTTGTGCTTGTCTTCATCCTCCTAGAGTCAGGGACAGTGCAAAGTGATGGGGAGAGTAGTGGATGGGATGGGTTAATTGGTTGGTTAATTAGTTAATTGGTTAATAGGGTGAGTAGAGTCAATACAACCTCACGTATATTCACACACAATCTGATACAGTCATGTTCATTAAGTAAAGGTACTGAAGATGCCCGTCAGCGTAGGAAAGGTTCCGGATCGTCTACGTTTCATTCCCAGAGTGCGACAGCTCAACCTGTCTGATGTTGACGTAATTGTGACCATTCAGTGCAGTAGGATAGTCTGGGCTCCTCTCCGTCTTCGTCCTCATGCGTTGGCTTCCACAGAGAAGCATTTCTGTTGTAAAAAGTACAATTTAAGCTGAGCTGAAGGCAGCGTCGACAGATTTTAGACGGTCACGTGCTAGTCTGTGTTGGTCTGTGCAGTGATTAAGCACCGTCTGGGGTGGAGGTGGGAGAGAGAGTGCGAGATAGCGGGGCCACCAGGATGACCATCAGGACTTGTTAAGCTGTGCACCACACTGCTAGTAATTAGTGATGGGCTGATTGGTAATCTGGTCTCTCCTGAAGCTTTAAGATGTGATCTTTAATCGTGGTTGTTGGTGCGCATGCATGTATCATTATGACAGGGGGGAATATTAATCTGCTCTTCTCCCCCTGGCTGGTGTTTTGTCTGAGAATGGTGAATGAGATAATTATCTGTGTGTGTGTGTGTGTGTGTGTCTGTATATGAGTGATTGGAGTGTAATTAGTGCCAGAATAATCGGGGAACGTTAATCTGGTGTCCCTATGCGTCCATTCCAGTTTGGGGCTCAGCTCTTATTTCACTTACTTTGACGCTTGATCATCGTCTGAAGTCAAAAGCTCCAGTCGTCGTCTGATCTCTACATCAAAACCAAGAGGGCAGATCACTGCCTTATCCCTGCATCCCAAAAACCAAGTCTGATCCTGCACCTTCAAGCAAGAGCTCGCATCTTTTGTCTGATCTGCAGCCCAAAACCAAGACCTTGGATCAGTACCTTCAAGGCAGGAGATAAGCCAAGTCCCTTCTCACGTTGTCTTGTCCAGGGTATCCCAAACCAACCTCAACCACGAGCAAGATCAGCTTATGCATTCTACCAAGATTATCTTATGCATCCCAAAACTCTCAAACCAAGACTTCTAGTGTGTGTAAGCAGACTGATCTTACTTTCATTTTCATTGCATCCCAAACGACTTCTCTAACCAAGATCCATTAGTCGTCACCTCCCTGCACCCTCAAGTAGTAGCTCAGGTCATCATTTAATATCATAAACATCAGTAGCCACTGTCTGTTCTGCCATCTAAAAGCAAGAGATCAGATCATCTTAGCCTCACACTCCTAACACCAAGAACTCATCTGGTCTTAATCCTCAATCCCAAAGATCAAACATCCCTGAACTCAAGACTCCTCGTCTACGCCATAGAATGGTGCTCCAATCCACCAGGTGGTGCTGCGCCATGAGTCAAAGAGGACTTTCACTTGAAATCCATTTAGTCTTACAGCCATACCACTGTGGGCTGAGGACGCCTTATCACTTTTAAATATTTATTTATTCATTTTTGCCCATTTTTATCCCATTCCCAATGTAGTAGTAGCCAATTAGCCCATCCCATCCGTTAGGACTCTCCCCATCACTTTACACTGTCCCTAACTCTAGTAGGGTGAAGACAAGCACAAGCCTCCTCCACTGCGTGTGATGCAGCCACCGCATCTTTTCTAACTACCGCTGATACACCATCACTGGGGAGCCAACATGCTCAGAGGAAAGCGCAGGATTCCCAGCTCTGAATGGGCCAGATAGAGATACAGTGATAGAGATAGAGCACCATCTACCCACCCAGAGAGAGCACTGCCAATTTTTGCTCTCTTGGGCTCCGGCTGTTGATGACAAACAGCATGACCGGGATTCAAACTCACAATCCTCTGATCATAGTCAGCGTCTTAGCCTGCTGAGCCACTTGGGTGCCTCTTTTCTTCACAATAGTTCTCTCAGTCAATAAAAAGACCATTTCGATGATGCTGGTCATTGATTTCTCCGACCACAGTCTTAAGTCTTCATTACAAAAACTCTTAACCAACAAATCGAGAGTTCAGAATTGTTTACAAGTGAATCTCAGTCCGTTGTAGTGTTTGTTCTTCATGGTCTACTCTACAACAATGCACCTCTGAACTTCACACCAACCTCGTCATCCCACTAATAAGTTCTGTCACACTGACCTACACTGTGCGAGTGGCACGAAGTGAAAATGGTGCAATTTTGCCTGGAACGAGGAGCAGCTTTTTAAAACGAGAAAATTGTGAAAAAGTTTGTCATTAAAAAATACTCTTAAAGAGGCACGTTTCATATTCTAAGCCTTTTTGTTTCAACATAAACCATTTTAATACTGTTTGAATAGTAATTTACTGTATATATATATATATATATATAATAGTGACTGTGATGACAAAGATGATGAAATACTGGCTACATATGGTTCTGCACTTGTTTGGCTAGCTAAAGGTCATTTTGTTTGTCTGCTGGCTACTTTTGCCTAGGATGCCAAATCCTCAAATATTAAGTATGCAATGCAAAAATAGAGAGACGGTAACGTGCATTTCGTTGATTATGCCATCTAATGCCGATTAAGCCGTGGGCGACACGGTGGCTTAGTGGTTAACATATTTGCCTCTCAGCACTGATCTTGGGTTGAAGTCCCCATCTGGGTGGAGTTTCCCGTGTTCTCCCTGTGTCTGCGTGGGTTTCCCGTCACAGTCCAAAAACATGGAGATCAGGTGGATTGGCTGTAAATGACCCTGGTGTGTGTCAGTGCATGTGTATGTCTGTGTGTGTGTGTTTGCCCAGATATGGTTGGCACGCTGTCCTGGGTGATCCCCCTAGTGCTTGATGCGTGATTGGCTGCCGCTTCTCGCCGGTGTGTGTGGCTGAGTGTGTGTAAATGTGAGTGTGTTCATTGTAAAGCGTCCTTGGCTTTGAGAAAGGCGCTATAGACGTGTAACGTTCATCTAATGCAAGTGCAGTCTTATATTTCTGAAGTAATGTTTTCACTTGATTATTAAAGATACAGTCAAGCTTCAAAAATAGATTTTATATACAGTTTTAAACCATATAAATGTCTTTTAATCGCAGATTATTTGGGTTTTTAGTGAAAATTGTTCAGGAATGAAAAACAAATGGGTTAGTTTAAAATATCCTGAGAAAATGGAATCATGAACCCTGCATTGTGGATCACATCATTTGTGTACTGTTACGTCCTCGTACGTGATGAAATACTGTATTATTTTACACACTGTCCTGTACTTCTGTTGTTTGGTGAGCTGAAAGTCGGTCATTGGGTTGGAGGGTCAGCTGACTCTTAGCTAGGCCTTCAAATAAGCTAGAGCCAAGTAAGTAGTGTGCGGGGGAAATAGAAAACCCAGAGCAAGGTGGGCAGATTGATTATAGTCCACTTTTAGTGAGGAGAGGAAATTGCACGTACATCCACACTGCTCGTAAACTCTACAGTGTGTGTGTGTGTGTGTGTGTGTGTGTGTGTGTGTGTGCATACGTTTGTTTTCCTCCATCCTTACTCCAGCAGTTATCCAATCTGGGTTTACCGATGACGGATCGGAAGTGTTGATACAGGCACACCCGTACTCACCTTCCTCAACAGCCGCACACATACAGCTATTAGGTTACGCTGTTGAGGCAATGATCCTAAGTAGCATTAGCCCTCTCTCATCCAGAGACTAAGCTCACTTTGGGAGTGGATGGGTATGAGCTAACCTGCATTTGTAATCTCATTACTTCTGATTACAGGTAACAGCCATTACAGGTGTCCCAATGCCCACCTAGCCCTCACCTGATACCTGTCCTCACCTTTCAACTCATTCACTTCTCCAACTATATGTTACACTCTCCTCATATATGTGGAGCTCAATGGAAAGCTTCCTTTTATCAGCCTCGAATAGAAGGAACTCAGATTAATACATCATATGTAGAAATAATACATCCATCCGTCCATTATCTCATCCGCTTAATCCTGATCAGGGTCATGGTTAGTCCCCTACCACATCACCAGGCGCTGGGCAGGGCATTACAGACTATCCTAGCCAAGCCCAGGACAGGGCGCCAATCCATCACGTGTGTTTGTTTCTGTGAACTGTGGGGACATTACACAGACACTCAAATCTTAAAACCTTAATCTTAACCTCAAAACACGTCGTCACCTTCAAATTTCATGACCTACATTACAGGGACCTGCTTTGTAAAAGGTCCCCACTACCACAGTGTTTAAACAGGTTCTGGTCCCCATAACATGACATAAACCTGGTACATACACACAAACACACTTTGGTAATACTATACTAGTGAGGACACTCTATTCACTTGTGTAATACTTAGAAAAATAAACCTAAACCTAAACTTAACCTTAGCAACCAAAGGACAGTGCTTCTGGTCTTTTAATTAAAAAAAGGTTTGTAATGAAAACGCACAGTTCTTGTGAGGACCAGCAAAATGTCCCCACTTTTACACATCTGACATATATTACTATCAATGAAAATACAAGTACACACACACACACACACACACACATGTACAAGGACAATTTAGAGCACCAAATTCACCCGAACTCCATGTTTTTACTGTGGAAGGACAGTGAGAATATGGAAACTCCACCCTGATTGCTAATTTAACTTGTAATAATACAATTAAGCTAATATAAATGTAAATGTTAATATATAAACTAGCATTTATAGCATTGGCATTGATTAGCTGTTGTTTTCTTTTTTTTTTTTTTTTCGTTTATATAACATTTCTTGTTCACGTTATGTATTTGAAAAAACATCAAATATATTTAAACATTAAATAGATATAAATAGTATTTTATTTGTGAAATTGTTCTCATTGTGGAATAAATCTCATCTTGGATACAAAAAACGTTGAAATGATCAAACGTTTTTATTTATAACCTACCATCATAGTATAAATCTGGTCATTTTACTTTACTTTCACTTTATTACAGTGAATGTTTTTTCTTATAGATTCTGCCATTTTGCACTTTTCCCAAACATAGATACGCCTTTCACTTTGGCCATTCATCCTCCTCCATCAATCCTCCATCTCTTCTCCTGCCTCAACCACAGAGGCCATGCATGAACAGCCAGTTTAGGAATGCCGGGTTAAGAATCTCAGGAGCAAATGAACTGGAAGGGCAGGAATTAAAGCTTCCCGAGGGCAACTCTTAAGGGGCTGGGTCCAGAACAGTCGGCCGCCCATCCTTTTCCCCGCTCTAAATGTTAGCTGTACTGGTTTCAGGCTCAGAAATGCTAAACATGCCCTAAGAGCTGTCTGAGATTGGAGGAAACACAAGTGGCATTTGGGGACTTCACACTACATATATTTACTGAAGAACTTCCTATTTTGTCTGTACATAGATTAGTGTCGTCTTTCTCAATCAGCTAGTTAGCTTAGCTTGCTTAGCTCACCGAGGCAGACTGTGGAGGGCACTACTTCTAAACAGTCTTGTAGTTATTACTTATTTTATGGATGGGCAGTAACATGGTTGATGCAAGCGGTTCTTTCTGCTGTTGGAGACAATTTGAGATGCTTTAGCATTCATATTACAAATATATGTGGTTTCTGATGACTACAGTAAAGAAAAATACAGTAAATTAACTGGAAATACTGGATGCAGAGACATCAGCAGCGTACTGTTATTTTACAGTACTTCTAACTGTATTGTGAATGTAATGTATATTGACTTACAGTATGCCACAGTAGAATAACTGTTTTTGGGGTAATTTTACAGCATATCTAAGGATGTTACTGTTATTTTACAGTGCCTCTATTGTAATTTATCAGTATATTACTGCATACTGGACTGTCCAGCTAATAATTTTTCCAGTTTAGCTTATTTTTCAGCTTCTACCTCAGTCGTCGGTTCTCCGCTGTGCCAGTTTTAATGGAAATTGCTTTGCACTTGACACAAATGTAAGAAATCACAGAACAACAGTTGAGAGAGCTTTTTTTTTTTTTTATAACAATGCTAGCGAGTGAAACAGTTTAATAAAGCAAAATACACAGCTAAGTCATCTCTATAGCTAATCTTCACACCTAACTACAGGAAAGCCCCTTTTAACCTGCTCAAATATCCTCAGCTTAAGTCTGTTTACATATAAATAACAAATAACAGCACAATAAACAATAAACAACAGAAGGACACGGGCCCTGAGTGGCTCAGCAGGCTAAGATGCTGACACTATGACCAGAGAATCCCTGTCATGCTGTTTACCATCAACAGCCGGGGCCCAAGAGAGCAAAAATTGGCAGTGCTCTTTCTGGGTGGGTAGATGGTGCTCTCACTCTCACTATCACTATCACTTTCACATTGAAATGTCTGCTGGCTCAGGCGTCTACTGATTGGTCCATTCAGAGCTGGGAATCCTGAGCTTTCCTCCGAGCGTGTTGGCTCCCCAGTGACGGTGTATCAGCGGTAGTTTAAAAAGAGGTGGTGGCTGTATCACACACAGCGGAGGAGGCTTGTGCTTGTCTTCACCCTCCTGGAGTCAGGGACAGTGCAGAGTGATGGGGAGAGTCCTAATGGATGGGATGGGCTAATTGGCTACTACTATATTGGGAAGTGGATAAAAATTGGCAAAAAGAAAAAAAACAGGACACATGCATACATAATTGAAACTACTGACCTGCTCATGGGAATGCTGCCCCCCACACTTGACCTTTGTGCTGGTCACAGGTGATTGGTTCACCCCGGAAGCACATTAATGCCAGGTCTGAATGGGGAGAAGAGCCTGGCTTTGGACACAATGTGATTTTTACTCTTAAACCACATTAATTAGTCTGTACGACAGTTTGGTGCGTTTTGTGTTGGTAGAGAAGTGACTGGGCATTTTGGGTGATTGTATAACTGGACTCGTGACCCTTCGGTACAGCTCATGACCTCTTGAAGACCTTTCTCTCAGAGAGTGATTTCTCCTGAAGACTCTGGTCTTAGATGAGCGTCTACGACGGAGGCTTATTCTCTGCATCCTGTGCTCCTCTCCACTGATCCCCGTGCAGATTTGGTTACCAAATCAATCCTCCGGCGTGTTTTCCCTCTCCTTTATGTCAACCTGGTAGGATCACACAATAGGCGTGAAGAAAAGGAAACTCGACCGTCCACAGATCCAGCGCTGCTTTCGCAGGCTGAACAAAAGCAAGGCGGGGAGGAGGAGCGCGAGAGCAAATAAAGTGAGCTCGGTTATCTTAGCTGCTTTTTGTCATCTTCTCCTTGAATTTGCAAGAAACACTGATGCCTGTTTGTGTTTAGGAATGCGTGTGTGCTACCGCATCCATGCTGGCACAATCACAATCTGTAATCAAACCCCTGACATCTGTCCTAATGGACCGAGAGCAACAATAGAGTCTTACTGAAAAAGTTTACTCTTCCCAAATCGCACTTTTCCTGCTTCCTTTACAAAATAAGCATTTCACACATATAGTCTTATGAAGAACCTTCTGCACCCCTAATCAAATTCCAAAATACATAGGAATATTATGACCACCCCTGGTTTGGAATTAACTCCGCCTGGGACGTCACATGTCACATGAAAGGGTTTACTGCATATACGTATAAATAAGCGAGCACACCAGTCAGTTGTAGCAGAGTGTAAAACCATCATTAGCTGACTGATGTCTAATCGGACATGATAATAGGGTACCAGGTGAAGCGTGGTGGATGAAGCCTCAAAGAAACCACTAAATTTGTGGCGCTGTTGTAGTGAAAGTGTACTGAGAATAACAGCATAGCAGTGATGCCCCACAGGCTAATTGAAGCCAGAGTGGTACAATTGATACACCACAGTGGACCTGTTAATCTCTATCCTGAACACAAAATGTCAGAGATCACCACTGAACGAGTGGGTTATTCTCACTATTAGGTATGAGGTCATAATATTTTCATAAGACTCTATATTTTAATGCACAGTTTCTATTAATTTTTTATGCTATGTGTTGGGGAAAATAGCAAATATATTTGACATTAAATAGTGAAATAATATGAATCGATAAATAAACCAATTAATCAATTAACGGATGCGCAAGATAGCAGTGTGGAGGAAACCTCATTCACATCTAAAGCTCTTAGAAAAGTATTACATATCAAAAAAGTCAAAACATTTATTTATAATCTGTCATAATACTGTGCTTTGGGTATTTTGGCCATTTTATGTATAATTTGCAGTAATGTGCTGTATTTTCAAATAGCCAGACATACAAAGCCATGTGTGCATGCACCTTTCACTTTGGTCATTCATTCTCTTCAATTATAGAGTAACACACAGTGGACTAATGACCCACAGTCAAACGACCAAAAAAAAAAAAAAAAAAAGTAACATGAAAGTTCACCTCTACAGAGAACAAACTGAAATACATTTGAATTTGTTCATTTTATTTATTTATTTTCAGATTTTTGTAAGACAGCAAATAAAAAGTAATATAGTTTTATATATTTATAATATATAATTTTATATAATTTAAAAAATAAAAAAAAATTAAGTGCCCAAGCTTTTGCATTAACCTAACCTTAACCTTAATGCTCACGTCATCACACAAAACATGCAAGTATATTTTTCCAGATTTATGTATTGCTAGTCTTAAACTGTAGAGTACAATCTCAGCCAGATTTTAATCTAAAACAAAACATACCCTGGAAACCTTAAAGGGTCTAGTTTTCAAATATATAAAGCTTGAATAGAAATATATTTTAGATATTTGTGAGAGGAGCTTAAATAAGCAGAGACATGTCCGTGAGAGCGAGTCAGACATTTGTGCATATTTTCCCGCCACACAATGCACTCTGTCATTCATATGATAATGAGATGGTAATGTCAGACATTCCATTGGTGGATTACTGGCCGTGAAATGTATCGAATTTGAGCTGAACAAAGACCTCTATCCTGATTGTTTACAGCAGTCTCATGAATATTCAGTGTAAAGTTAGTGACTGAGGAAAACGGAGTGTCACCTCACTTTAGTTAAGCTTTAGAAATAAAACCACATACAATGTCTAAAAACTGTAATGAGCAGTGTGTGGCCAACACCTCTGTTTATTCAGTTCTGAGCTCAAAAGTCTTGACTAGAAATGTTTAGAGTGTTTTTTCAGAAAATATCAGCACATCTGAAAACTAAGTTTAGAGCAGATTTAATCAGAATATAGATTTATGACACTCTTACTGTTTTGACACTGTTGTTGCTGAGTTTGTGCTGAACATGAGCCTGTGTAACACTGATGGGTGTAATTTGTAGAAAATTAGTAGAAATACCCTCAGCCTGCAGAGGGTTGATGACTGTTAACCTTGGTAACCAATTAATCAATTATGTTTCAGTGTATGAGTATGATGAAGCTGTCAAAGCTTTGGATGAAGTGTATTACTGTACCGTGTTCTCAGTGTATTTGCAATGTATCAGACAACTTTTGTTCAGTCAGTCAAGCACACTGTGACTGTAAAATTCTTAGAATGATGCTGTCCATTTGTGGTTTTCTTTTTCATCCCCCTCGCTGATGTGGATCCCTGCTTTGTGTATTATGTGCTCTTTGTTGATGCACATACAGTGTATTGTGTGTGGACATTGTACTGAGAGGCATTTGCTTTGCACAGTCAAACTGTAAAGCTGCTTCTGACCTGCAGGGCAAAGCAGACCCGCAGAAGAAAGCAGTGAGCAATAGGGATACTTTGTGTTGTGTGTGGTGAGCATAGAAAGCCTTTAATGTGCAATAGACCGAGCGTTGCATGCAGGAATGTCTAGACACTCCAGAGAGTAGCACATGGCTGATTTAGAATGAAATAGTTTTTTTTTTTTTGCAATCAAGGGCCCATCTCAGCACTTCATCTCTCAATTTTCGGAGACTCGTCTTTGCATCTATTTAGCAATGTTATTGCTGGATCCTGTATAATGTGGGATACAGGGGCTTAATGTGAGAGCTCAGATGATGCTTCCCACTGTAGGGCTGAGTTCAGATGTTTGCTGGTTTGGATCTGAACAAACACTGTCTCCACAGAGCCTGAGGTACGTGGTAGGTGGACGGATCTCTACCTTCATGATGCTGATGGTTGCAAAAGGTCTAAACAATGTCCTTAAGATAGATGGCAGCTTTTGAGACGAGTTTCATATCCAAACCCAAACACTCTCTGACGTCTCAACACCAGTACTGTATAGATCCAAGCCCCTACATACCTTCTACTCTATGTCATTTAGATCTAAACATCTTTCTCTGTCACCATCTACAAGATTTTGGAGCATTGAGGTGAGGATTCGATTGCGAGTGAGGTCAAGATGTTGGATGATCACCACCCCACCTCATCCCAAACGTATTGGATGGAGCAGAGAACACAGTTTCACAGCTCCACAGGGGGGCTTTAGACTTCTCTAGCCCACCTGGCATTAGACCTGGTGCCAATAGGTTCAGGTTTAGTCCTATTCTGTTGGCAGTACTTCTCTACAGGGACTAAACAAGCTGTCAATATAAGTAACTGAATGCACTCATGTCTCTAGAACATCTCACCAATTTAAACGTTTCTGAGTTGCTGCCATTCTTCAGATGGTACCCTGTTATCATGCCCATTTAGACATCAATCAAATCACGTCCTTTGCCCTTAATGATGGTTTCACACTCTGCTACAACTGACCAGTGTGCTCACTTATTTAGACATGCAGTAAACCCTGTTACGTGGCATCTGTGACGTCCCGGACTGAGTTCATTTCAAACCAGGGGTGGTCATAATATATAACGTACAGTGTTGTGTACCAGAGCTCAGAGGATGTTTATACATGAAGCAGTTTAGGAGCGAAGAGAAGGTATTCAGGTGTTTGAAACTATACAATACTAGAGTAAACTATACTATATCAGAGTAGAAATGCATATGCGATGCATGTGCAGACCAAGCAGATGCTGTTTCCAGGCTTGGATCTATGCAGTGGTGGTGCTGGACCTGAACCCCTTCTGAGTGGTTAGTCCTTGACACAGCAGGGGCAGAACTTCCCAGACTGATGATTTGAGGCATCCATTATTGATGATGTCCTGATGTGAGTAATCAAGCTCCACATTCTTTCTGTACCTTCTTTTTCTTCCTGGGACCACGTTGGAAGCGATAAAGGCGTTATGACATCCTAATCGCCATGTGCGATGAATATTTATATCGGACAGAAAATTGTGCGTTCCATATTCATGACCTTTTTCTGTTTTTGTTTTGCTCTTTCATCTGCAGGACATTTTTTTTTCTCACTGATTTAATTACATTTTGCTAGAGTCAGAGGATATTTCTGCTGTAGAAGTGGAAGTTTTGAACTCATATGGCTCTGAAATATTTGCAGTTTGTGCGAAATGTTTTTTTTTTTTTTGTTTATACATGTAACACTTGTTCAGGAATAGTTGACACTTGCTTGGCTCAGGATGTCCTGTAATGGTCCTGTATTAAATATAAATTATACTGCATATCAAATTTACAGATATGTAACAACACTGACCCCATCCTCCAATTTGGGATCTTTTTCATCAATAATACTCCAGAGAAGACACATCAGTGACTCTCATGCTTTGACAACTTTGAGAATATGGACATTAATAACGTATCGTGCATCGTTTTTAAGTATTTTTGTTTGATTTTATATATTTATATATGCAGTTGTTCTGTCACGCGTGCATCGTGTGCCGTAGGTCTTTTTGTTTGCCGTGAAAAGGCCAATATTGCAATATTAAGCAAGTAAATAAACATGTTTATTTCATGAACAGGAAGGACAAAGGCTGCTACACGTACAACCCCTCCTCCTTTTCTTTGCGTATTATTCATATTCATAAGTATGCAAGCTCTAGGGGCTGACGAGGAGCGGGTGCCTGGACCCTGTGACCGGAGAAAGGTTACAGTGGGCCTCCAGTAGCTCTGGCAGCGTGTGTAGAAGCCAAAATATGTAGATTAACATGGAGGTCCTTAAAGGCAGGTGAGAGGACGGTGTTTTGAAAGGTCAACGTATAGGAGCTGATTCTAAATGTGTGGGACCGGCTTTAAAGAACAAAACTATACCGCAAGTTACCTGGGCATGGGCGCGTGCCCTTCACTGCTGTCGCTAAAAGGACCTACGTAGGCCCTCTTGGGTAACATAAAAGGTTTCCTTCTGTTCCTCCCTGAGTGTATAGTGTGTGTGTGTGCAAGTGTGTGTAAGGTGTATGGCTCCCCTGCAGCCGTGTGTAATAAGCGGTATGTCCCATGTTGGGGAGCAGGGAGGGGAAATGGATTAGACGAGTGGTATTGCGGGACACAATGACAATGATGTGTTAAAAATCTGCCCTCCGGCTCTCTCTCCATTTCATCCAGTACCTCTCTATTGCTCGTTTTTTTTATCTCTCTCCCTCTCTCTCTGTCTCTTTCCCGGCCCCCCTCATCCCTGTCTATTTGTTCATAGCCCTGAGCGCTGGATCTCCATGTTCGGCTTTCCAGCAACTCTGTCAATAAGGATACATCAGCGGACGCAGTCTGTGGAGGATCCAGCGATTACACACTCATGCTCCCTCTCTTTCTCTCTCTTCCACCGCACAGCCAGAGGGTTTCCATTAGTCTGACCACCTGCTGTGTGCCCCCCCCTCCTCATGTCCCTCCACGCAGGTCTCAGAGCAAGCCCCCTCCAAACCTTGTTCTCCATCTTCCAGTTCTTTTCTCCCACTCGTGCCTCTTGTCATCTCTCCCTAACCTACCACCTTCCTTCCTTCCGTTATTCATCTTCTCCATCTTTTCTGTTTGTTTCCCCCTCGACCCGTTCTTATCTACGATATCTCCCAGCACTTCAACAAGAACGGACAAGAAATATGTGGTTTATGTGTGAGAGTTAGAGCTCCAGCTCCTGTTCCTCACCCCCCTCCCGTCCCGCTCCCCTCGGACTCGGCGGGCGAACGAAGACAAGGCGACGCGCTGCAATTACTTTAATTGGTTGTGACTTCTTCATTTACATGACAAGTGTGTGCACATCCTGGGAAACAACGGTCTGTTTCTCCTGTAGAAGAGAGCCTTGGGCCAGCGTGGGATATTGACACGGGGGTTCCAGCACTCTGGGGGCCACTGAGGGACTGGGGAGTTCAAGGGGGCAAGGGGGGAGATGGACACAGCTGAACAAAATTGGCTGCTGCCAAAGCATTTCACCCCAGTGTAGCCTTAGCTAGCTCAGTCCTGCACAGATAAGTCTCACCTAGCATAGCTAACATTTTGCTAGCACTAGTCTTTCAAATCCAGGCCTAGCACTATGGGTGAGGTCCACACTCCCCCCAGTCCTCCTATATCTTTGCATTCCTTGGCAAACTACACTTAAAACTGTTGTTGTGGATTTCCTAGCTGAGCACTGAAACTGGTTGTTGTTTCCCAACATTAGCCTGGCAAATGTAGCGGCATGCTATCAGTCTTTCTGTAAATGTGGTTGCTTTACTATGACTTTCTTGAAAACTTTGATTTGTTTTCCAACATGATTCCCAATGTCTGAACTCTAATATTCTAAGAAGTGAAAGACAAAAAGACATGAAACAAGTGAAATTTAGCTTAACTTTTACCAGTCTGCTACAAGCTAACATTGCTAAGTCATGAGAAAAAAATAAAGATAAAGATGGCTGCCAGCAAGACAACTATCAAAGATTATTATTATGTCACGTCACCTTCAATTTTTACTGTATGCTCAATGATGTTGACTTTCCTCACGTACAGTCTGGTCTAATGACATGAATAAGTTTGCGCTAATGCTAGCTAGCTATCTCAGACCACTCGTCATCAAGTGCTCATTACGGCGGCTGTGCTGTCTAATCGCTGCGAGCCTTTGGTCTCTGAGGACACGGCTGTTCTGTTCGTTTATCGTTATGAGACCACTCATCTGAAGCATTATTATGGTAATTTTGTGCTAGGTATTGTGCCCCTCCTCCGTCTCATGTTTGCCATGCAGATAAAAAGGCATTTTCCCCCTGAAGTTCCCGTGTCAGCTTTAATCTAATTTGAATGTTTAATCTTTGAGTTAGGCCTTCCAGTAGAAACGGGAAAGGCCACAGCTGTATTTACCACCTACAGAGCGAACCGAGAGAGAGAAAAGCAAAGAGCCATTACATCAGCTGAAGGAATCATAATAGAAAAAAACTCAAACGATTGATGTAGTTTAGCTGTTAGCCTGTTGTGTCATGAGCGTAAGATTAGATTAGGTTTTGTTTGGATATGAAAAGAGATTTTCAGAGAACTCATGTTGTAATTGTACTCAACCTACCATTTATTATAAATGTTAATATTTACATAAAGAATGAACCCATCAACAATAAATGTAAATACAAGCGTCTGAGGTCTTTTGGTCTGAGAGCTGAGACATAACGATGGTTTAGTAGGAGGACTGATGCTGTTCTTTCCATTGCCTGAGACTTGACGCAGAGGTCAGAGGATGTCCTAAAATGTAAACCGGAAGTACCTTCATTCCAGCTCCAGCCGAGCTTTCAGGCCAGATCCCATTGCTCAAAAAAACAGCTGATGATACGAGATTAAATGGGGTTAAAAATGTATGCACACATGGGTGAAAATAGGCTAAATTTAAAGATCAATCTCATGTTGTATAAATCGATATTGGATCATTCAAATGACAATCGATTTAAATTGAAAAATTGATTTTTTAAGCCCCTAGTGACTATACTTTTTGGGACAAATTTGGGACATCTGAGCACTGTTAGATTTATTAATACTGCAAGTTGTTACAGACCCAATGTCCAGCTCACAGCACTATTTTATTGCTGAAAATATGGACCACATGTCTATTCAATCAGATCTTAAGCACTTTATTTTTTTTATTTTTTATGATATTAAATGAGGTTTTTTTAAATTAAATGTGCCAGTAATATTTGTTAATTTTAACAACACTATGACAGTTTTATGATAAATGAATATTAGTTCCAAATATTAGTCATTCATGTTGGTATCGATATCAACCTTGAAATACATGAATATGAGCACTCTTTCAGATACATTAGACAGTCTCCTGTGTTATTTGCTACTTAAATAACTACAATACTTGGCTCCCACACACAAATATTATAATTAAGTCTTAAAAGATTGGTCTGCTGATTGTCAGATTGGTCTAAACGCTGTTTGGAGATGTTCCTCGGGCGCATTTGTTGATAAAAAATCAGTAATGGTGAGAATTTCGTGACCTTGAGTTGTGAATTATTTTGAAGAGTGAGCGTTCCCGTGTGCGAACGCAGCTTTTCGCTTGAGGTGCAACTCCGGATTAGCGCAAATGAAAGGAAATCAATTCTGTTTCGCAGCTCCCAGGGGTTTCATCTGACTTTGGCTGGTACGAGCGCCGCCATCGCACCGCCTTGGCGGTGAAGAGGTGTGTGTTCTCCGAGACGGCACAAAGCCACCTTTGTGGCGTTTATGTGACAGAATCTTTTAAAACAAGCACCTCATCAATGGGCCCAAACTTCCTCCTTCCCCGGTCTACGTTTTTGGCTGACAATGAGACGAGAATGGAGCGATACGGACCCGACAAAAGAACAGCTTCTTTTCCGCCCGACCTGCACCGCTGCCAGCTTTTACGGGCTGGAAGAACAGGCGAGTGTAACTCTAGGCAGGTGTAACTCTTGGCTTGGTGTGGGTGTCCAGTTGGTCTTTTCTCACGCCCGCCAGGGTGTGTCCCACAGCCCAAAGAGAGAGGGTATTCTCTCTCCCTCACACACACACTTCAGTGAAGTTTCTACAGACATACACACACTCTCACATCAACTCATAAACACTCTCAGACTCACTGATAAGATAGAAATGTAGCAGATTTAACTATAAGATTAATGAGATATAGGATTCACTGTTTGAATGGAAAGCACCTCATTTATGTATACCCACCTATTCAGCCTACAGACGTTTAGCTCCGCCCATTCACACTGAAGTTATAAAGAGTGTTGTTGGAAGAGATCGTTTACATATATCAGTCTTAAAGACAGTAACAACAGCCTGTAAAATGGTTGGAGAATATCCACAAAAGTGATTCTCAGGAAATATATATATATATAATGCACAGAAATGTATGTAAAAAAAATAAAATACCAAATATAGCCCAGCAAGACAGGCTTGGAAGAGGTAGTTTCAAGATATTTTCCCTTCTGCTTTAGGGCATCATGTTGTAGATTAGAGCATTATGGTTTTAAACTTGACAGTCAAAGAGCTGTGCCAATTCACATTTCAATTCAAGGCCTTCAAAAGGGCTAAAAATATGTGCAGTTAGTTTGATACTGTTATTATTACGCCAATTTGGAGGTAATTTGTTCCAGAATTATTACCTAGCACACTGTGTACTATGGATTTGTCTAGCATTGCTAATCACTCCAATTACAGTACCTCAGGATCACATTTATTGGCCAAGTATGTTGGCACACACAAAGAATTAAGTTCTGGCCACTGGACTCTAGTTTTTTTATAGAGGTGCTATACATATAATTTACAGACAACACTCAATATACATTAAAGAATACACACAGGGCCACATCATCGCTTATCATAGTCTGGCACTGCATCTAGAAATGCAACCTGAAACTCTACTATCTAAAGAGGAAGATGGCTGATGAGTTCTCTGGGCCAGAAGTTGGTTTCTGTGCAAAGGTGACCAATAAAAATGCAAAAAAGCAGCATGGGGGGTGCATCTTTGCCCACGGCATGAGTGATCTGCATATATGTGAACCTACCATTGATCCAGAGGCTTACATTGGTAATTTGGAGAGATATGGTGCCATCCAGATAACATCTTTTCCCTGGGCAATGCCAGACCTACACAAGGCTTTGTAGACATAGTGTGTGTTTGACTGGTCTACCTACAGCCCTGATCTGTCTCCTATTGAAAGTGTCTGGAGCATCATGAAGAGGAGCATCAGACAACAGTGACCACAGACTGATGAGCACCTCAGATCAGATTCCACTTACAAAGCTTCGAGAATGAGTTCAGTTGCCAAAGAAAAGGTGATGTAACTCAGTGGTAAACATGCCTCTGTCCCAGCATTGCTGAGTGTGTTGCTGTTTGTCAATGAAAAATCATCCAGACAAACTTCCCTGGAAATGGGGTTTGTACCTGCATCTCATGTAGACTACACCTTCGCTCTTACCGCTCGATCATTCTATCCATCCTTCCATCCTTCGATCTCTCTGGGCTTTGTCGCTGACAGCATGCCTCTTTTTTTAATAGTAGCTCAATCCTGAGCAAGGTCATTAATTGCGGCTGGGACCTGGGTTATCCCAGCTCTGCTGCTACAGAAAGAGAGAGAAAGAGATGGAGAGAGATTTTTTTTTTTTAACATGGCTCAACACATGGACGTCTTCGGAGATTGCCAGCCTGATTGCTTCGTAAAGACCCCGTGGCCCACAGCAATTAGGAGCCGTAGACCCGAGGAGGCCCTGCTCTGATTGGGCGGAGAGCCTCGCCGGACGCGGGGCACTCGAAGCTGAGTGAGGAGAAGGAGAAGCAGGAGTTCTGGGAGAGCGTTAATGACTTCTTGAGCTGGGGACACAAGTAGTGGGTAATTGGTAAATGGCAGTATAATGAAACAATTACGGATGTAATGACTCGGTACACGTGCGAAAAGGCAAGACAAGATGGAAGTTGGCACCAAAGAGGCATGGAGGGAAGGAAAGGGAAAGGAGCGATAGAGGAGAAGAGGAAGATGCAGAGCAACTGGAGGAGATTAAAGGAAAGAACAAGAGAAAAAGCTGAAATGTGACACTGTCTGCTTTCTTGATATGTGATATGTCACATTGTGAAGGCCATATATATGACGACTTTCAGCGTCCACATAGGCTGCTCCAGTGTCGTCTTTATTCAGCTCAATTCTTGGAAGTGTTGCTTTGGTGGAGGATGTTGTTCATGTCCTCTTAACTGTTTCTGTGGTAGTTACGTTACAAATCCAGAGTTTAACTGAGAACTTTGAGACAAACAGTTCACTCAACTTTTGGACTATCAATTGTGATGTAAATATGGGTTTGAATGAACTGTTTTAAGACTTATCAGCATTGTTTCTAGCTCAGCTCACTTCAACTCAACAGATATGGAAGATATGAATTTGACAAATTTCTGGCCAAGACTTTTGAGCTCAGAACTGAATAAACAGAGGTGTTACCTACACACTGCTCATTACAGTTTTTAGACATTGTATGTGGTTTTATTTCTAAAGCTCAACTAATGTGAGGCGACACTCTGTTTTCCTCACTCAGTGGTTCCTAGATTGAATATTTATGAGATGGGTGTGAACAAGGTGAATGTTGTTCATGTGAGCGCTCTTTGATTATGAAGACAAAATGGGCATTTTCACACATTCCTCATTTGCTAATCCTCCAATGGAATGTTTTGAATTACCATGTTGTTATCATATGAATTGCAAAAAATGACTCATGTTCGGACTCTGGTTATTTATGCTCCTCTCACAAATATCTAAAAATATATTTAGATTCAATCTGTGTGTATATATATATATATATATATTTGAAAAGTAGACCCTTTAAGGTTTCCAGGGTATGTTTATTTTTGTTTCTAGGATAAAATCTTATACAAGTTATACAAGTGTTTTTGCGGTGTATTTCGGTTGTTAGAGCGCCGGCTCCAGAGAGTTAAACGTTATATAAATTCACAAAGCTAATCAGGCAAATACTAACTCTAAACAAAATTTCTACATGTCACATTGTTTATATTCTCCTCAGTCAGTTCACCGCCAAGATATAATCAATTTGAGACAGCATGAAAACTTAGCAAGGTGCTAGCATCTCAGAAACCACTAACCTTGTAGGATGTTCTAGAGCCGATGTAGTGAAGGTGTACTGGAAATGGACTTCTAATATATTGAGTGCCTCCTAACTGCATAACAGTGGTGCCCCTTGGGCCACTCGACTACAGTAAGTGGTACAGCACAATCAATGGACCAGTTAACCTCTGTAATAAACACAGGAGCAATGAGGAGTGTCAGGAATCACCACTGACCAAACACTCCAAAAACAAAACAGTTTTAAAGACTTTTGGGTGCCAGTCCATGTCAAGCTGGAATCTACTGACCAGACTCATCATTTTGTAAATTAAAACATCGCACATAGAATGAGAGATGAATGGAAAAATATGATACAACCAAGTCATGTAGAGCAACGGTGTGTTGGTCAATTCCATTCATTTACTGCACCTCCCCGAGGCACTGTAGCATCTACGCTGCCCTGCACTCAAACCCACACACACACACATTCACTCTTGGCACGCATAATTGACAGTGTGGTTAACCCCAGATGATGAACGCCCTTGATTTCCCATGAGTCTGAAGCACAGCAGGAAGTCAAGGTTATGCACTCGTGACCCCCATCCACACACGCACACTTTCTGAGAGAGGTGATGGAAGGGCATGGCCTACACTCCGCGGTCAGACACTCCTGTTCTAACTGAGTTAAAATATTGACCCTATTTGTGACGTGCTGTTGAGGGTACTGTTACTGGCATCATGGAATACCATTGAACCCAGCCATCCTTGAGTTCATCATTTTTACATGTGGACCTAACTCATTTGACTGCCTTTAATGTAAAAGAAGAATCTCAGCAGTAATATTGTCAGCATTTGAGGATGTGGAGGCAGGATGTAGCATGTACTTTAATTAATCAAACAAAGGAAAACACAATCCGGAGTATATACATTAAACTAAAGAACACAACTGTAGATGGTGACCAGATGTAGATCTGCCTCTTGAACAGATGTTTTAGACGTGGACTGTTCTCAGGCTACATTCACATTAGAAGCCTCATTTCTGATTTTTTGCTCAGGTAGGATTTAGCTATCTTGAAGGTTCACATGTGATCCTGACCTATGACCTGTATCTGTCTTTAATGTGAACGTATGTGTCTCTGAAACAGAACATATGTGCAATGAAAAGTGTTTGTACAGGGTTGCCAGGTTTGTAAAAATATAGCTGCCAGGTTTTTGCGTAAGTTTAGAAGATTTACCTTTTAACCCTCCAAAGTCAGCTCTCACATCGACGGCATATTCACAAATTCCGCAAATACACTTTTATAACTAATTTTATCATAGAAACAAAACTAAACATATCTCAGAAACCTTAAAGGGTCTACTTTTCAAATGTATGTAGCTTGCATTGAATTATATTTTTAAATTCTTGTGACAGGAGCTTAACTAAGCAGAGACACATCTGTGAGAGCAACTCAAACAGCTGTGCATATATTCTCGCCAAAGATAATGACATGGTAATTCCGGACATTCCTTTGGTGGGTTCCAGTGGCCAAGAATCTGTGGAATGTGGAATCAACAAAGACCTCTCACCTGCTGTGAACCGGAACAAAGGACTTCTCACCTCACACTCATCTCATGAATGTTTAATGTAGGGTTAGTGGCTGAGGAAAACGGAGTGTCGCCTCACATTAGTTAAGCTTTAGAAATAAAACCACATACAATGTCTAAAAACTGTAATGAGCAGTGTGTAGCCAACAGCTCTGTTTATTCAGTTCTGAGCTCAAAAGTCTTGACTAGAAATGTTTAGAGTGTTTTTGTCACAATATATCAGCACATCTGAAAACAGGTTTTTGGAAAGTAAGTTTAGAGCAGATTTAATCAGAATATAGATTTATGACACTCTTACTGTTTTGACACTGTTGTTACTGTAACACTTTGGGGAAAATAATTTTAGATGGGTGCAATTTGTAAAAAACGATTAGATTTTGGGCTAGTTTCAGTTTGTGTAGTATGGCTTTCTGTAAGAGGAGTTGAAGGATTTTCAGGATCTGGCAACCCTGTATTAGTGAGAGTGCATTAAAACTAGTAAAATGGACATGTTAGTAGCTGTGTGATGGTGTTTGCCTCAGGAACACAGTAAACAGCTGGTGGACTGTACATGATCAGGTGGAGTAGATGAACAAAAGCCAGTTTTAGCAGCTAAAGCCAGTTTTAGCAGCTCTATGTGTAAACAGACGTGAAGCCAGCGATGCCTCAACACTTCACGCATGTTTACAGACAAAAAGACACATGAAGTCTGACCTGACCGCTTACATTCAAGTCGTGAGCTTACAAATCTGATACATATCTATATCTAGGACCACAAATGAAAGTGATTAAAATCTGATTAGAAAAGGTCAGGTTTGATGCGTTCACACAACCCTGAAAAAATCAGATCTGAGTCACTTCAGCCTAGTAATGTGAACGGAGCCTCAGTCATGGCAGTCACTGCTATACTATGTATCAGAAACTGACCACCAATACCAGCAACCAGTATCTGTTCCTCCCTAACTCACACTGGCGAGATATAAGCGATAAGATAAATTAAGCGTTCTTTCAGGTTCTTCCAGGTTTGTTTCAGGTCTTGGATTCTGCGCTCAGTCCCTGCAGCTTTGGGAAAAAAAGTTTGAGAGAATAATTGAATCAAAGTTTTTGTGTCAGCTCGTCGTAAGTTGAGGTGCGCGCCGCGTCTTGGCTCAGAACCCCAAAAGATTTCCGTTTTAATGTTTGTGAGGAACCGAGCAGTCAGAAGGAACTTTTTTTTTTCAGCGAAAGTTTAAAACTCCAAACTTAGTAAAGTGTGTTTTTATTTGAATAACGCTCCATCTAAACTTTATTTTTACTATTTTATTTTCTGCCTTTTTTCCCCAGATGCACAAGTTTTCGCGGGAAGTTAGCGTCGCTCCTGTGGCTTTGGGTGGCAGAATAATTTTCTTTCTTAAAGCATTCCTTATTCATATGTTATTTGTTTATGTGGATAAATTATTAAACCTTTTTTTTTCCGCTGCACTTTTACAAAGGTTCTAGTTCGCAGTTAATGATTCTCCTCCGTTCTCTCCCGATGGGTTTTTTTTTTTTTTTGGTTGGTAATTTTCTTGAATATAAAAACTGCATAATTCATGCGCATTGGCAGACCACGTCTATTAATTATGCCTTTTTTAGGTGCTTGTGTTTTGATAGTGGCATTTTTTTTCCTCTTTTTGAAAAGCGCATATCAGTATTGGGCATTTTGGAGCCGTTTAGGTGAAAGGGCACAAGACAGAGGTGGAAGCGAAGGTGGACGCGAGTTAAACTTCATTCAGGAGAAAAACAGAGACATATAAAGGTAAAGAGAGGGAGAGAGAGAGAAAAGTTTGTTGGGAAACAGAGATGTAAATGGCCTTGTTTAGTAATTTATAGATGTGGGAATTGAGTGAAAGTCTCTACAGAGTCATAAACTATTGATGTGTCTAATCTTTTAGATCCTGCCAACATGATAATCAGAATGGGGATGACAGCAAGAGGCATATCTACCCCGTCTCCTCTTCTGAAGCACACACACAAACATGCGCACACACACATACACACACACACACACACACACTCCTACACTACCATAAGAATGAAAAATACACAATATTTCTTCAGCTCCAGTGTGGACTCTTAATAGGCCGGTAAAACTAATAAAGACATAAGCCCCACTTCAGCTGTAGAAAATGTCCCATGATGCAAAGCTTTATTCTTCTCTACTACAAATGTTGTCCTTTCCTCAATACACATACAGAATATACACTTTCTACACACTGTACTGGGCCAAAAGCATCTCAGCTTAAAGATCGCTGTTGGTCGAGTGAGCATTACCCTGAACACTCTCTCTATGAAGCTTTAGGAAACTGTGCCCTGCTTGGTGTGAACCATTAAAAGTGGTAGTTTTGGTGCTGGATTCTGGGTAGGTTGGTACTGTCACTGGGGTAGAGCTGTGAAGGGCATCTTCAGTACCTTTAGTAAGAGAATGTCACAGTATCAGACTGTTGTAATGAATGAACTGGATGTTGTATTGGTTGCACTCATTGTGTCCTGACTTTTAATTGATCACCCCGGTTGGGCCTAGTCCCAAAAACTTCTTTTTCAGTTGGTAGCACCACAAGCACACTCCAAAGCACTCAAGTCTCAGGTCTTTTCTAATATTTTAATTTTAATATTTTAGATATTATGTGTAATAAATAAAAATAATAATAATAATAATAATAATATATTTAATAGATATTTAATATATATTAATATAATAAATAATAATATAATAAAGTAATGAAAACTCAACAGATTACAGAAAAGTAGAGTGATAACAGCTCTCTCACAGACTCAGTGACATCTTTAATACTAAAATATAAAATAATAATATTACAGCTCCTTCAATCATCAGAGACGTCGTCCTGAAACGTGAGGTTCAGTTTGTTAGCAGGACTAACACGTGACGAGCTCTCAGATACAAACCCTTTTACCTGAACCTGAAGCAACAGCCCTGTGACCTAACCTTAAACTCCTGGACCACAGAGCATCACTTCACCCTTAGGATGCAACTCTGATTCCGTTTGATGTTTTAGGAAATTGTTCAGTGCATCAAATCAATTTAAATTCATTAAATTCTGCCATCATGTCATTATTTGGTCATATTTAAAGCTTTTAAAATACTAATTCACAGTTGTCCTTACTGTAAATTTAATGTACAATATACTACAACTACCGTAATAAAAATGTACAGGTTACTACTGTTTTTTATTTACAGAAAATTGCTTTATTTTAGAAGTTGTGTTTATTGTTTTTATACAAAACTCTACTGTATTTCTATATTCCATATTACAGGTGTGTACTGTATATCTTCATACATTATAGCCCATCTCTCAGAATGCTTTTAAGAAATACAGTAGTTTACTGTAAATTTACAGTGGTTCCGTTTAATGTTTTAGGAAATTGTTCAGTGCATCAAATCCAATTTAATTTTAAATTCTGCTGTAATTTGATGACATTATTTGGTCATATTTAAAGCTTTATAAATACAAATTCACAGTTGTACTTACTGTAAATTTCATTTACAGGATAAAACAACTACTGTAAGCAAAATTTACAGGTTATTACTGTTTTTTTTTCTTCATTTACAGACAAAAGCTGTTTTATAAGTTGTTTTTTGTTTTTATACAGCACTCTACTGTATTTCTATATTCCATATTACAGGTGTGTACTGTATGTCTTCATACATTATAGCCCGTCCCGTCTCTCAGAATGTATTTAAGAAATACAGTAGTTTACTGTAAATTTACAGTAGTTCTATTTGATGTTTTAGGAAATTGTACAGGGCATCAAATCCTAATCAAATTCATTAAATTCTGCCATGATGATGTTATTTGGTCATATTTAAAGCTTTATAAATACTAATTCACAGTTGTACTTACTGTAAATTTAATATACAGGATAAAACAACTACTGTAAGAACAGTTTACAAGTTATTACTGGTTTTTTTTTCATTTACAGACAACAGCTGTATTTTACAAGTTATGTTTATTGTTTTTATACAGAACTCTACTGTATTTCTATATTCCATATTACAGGTGTGTACTGTATGTCTTCACACATTATAGCCCGTCTCTCAGAATGCATTTAAGAAATACAGTAGTTTAATGTAAATTTACAGTAGTTCTATTTGATGTTTTAGGAAATTGTTCAGTGCATCACAAAATCCAATTCAAATGTAAATGCATTAAATTCCACATTTTGATGGAATTATTTTGGCTTTTAGTTTTTTAAAGCCTCAGTATAATTACACAGATTACACAAATATGACTGGAGCGTCTATAGAGATGTGAAAAACAGCAGAAGCTTTTATTGTTAAATGTTATTTTTGAAAGTAAGTGAGTACTTTATTAGTTTTATATTTGCTTCTAAAAAATTTTAATCTTTTCTCTAGTCATACAGTCGTCCCAGGACCTGCTGGCTATCCCAGCTTCAGTCTCACAGTGCTCTTAGTATCTTACTCTCTTCATTAATTAAACTAAAAGAATTCGCTGCATTTCAGTGTCACAGCATTCATTTGACTCGTAATCTCTTCTGACACTTATGAAGCCCTCTATTACAAAGGAGCCAATGAATAATGTACAGGACTCAGGGCTGCAATATCCCCCGCGGTCGAAGACGGAAGAACGGTTTATACGCTAAACAAATCAAACGTATTCTTTCAACGCATCTTTAACGTATGCCGTTAACCCTGAATTATTTACAGAGCTGGCTACATTTTTAATCGGCCCCTGTTTTCCACCGATAAGGAGGATGCGACTGCGTGGTGAGGCCTTAAAGAAGTAATTCACCCGCAAATCATATTTACACCATTAGCACTTACCTCGGTGATGAATGGACAAGGCACGTTTGGGATCCAGATTTCTTTAGCATCATGGCTAACAGTGCTAACAAACACTAGAACTCAATAGTCACCTAAAAGAAAATACATCACTAAAACATCTTTCAGCTCACTCAGATCACATTTAGATGATAACGAAGGTCTCAGACTAGTTGACTTACTTTAGGACTTACTTCAGGCTCTACTACAGACTAAACATGTGTGTGTGTCCTTGTATTTCTCCCTGATGGGGACTGAAAGTCCTCATAATGATAGTAATGCATGTCAGATCTGTAAAAGTAGGGACGTTTTCATTACAAACTTTTTGGGAAAAATTAAAAGAGCAGAAGTGTTGACCATTGGTTGCTAAGTTTAGGTTTATTTTTACTCTGTATTACACAAGTCCTCACTAGTATAGTATTACCAAAGTGTGTTTGTGCCATGTGTATGCTGTTTCGGGGACCAAAACTAGTTTAAACACTCAGGTTTGGGGACCTTTCTACTTTGAGGACTACAAGGCTGGTCCCTGCAACATAAAACAAGAAGTTTTAAGGTTTTAAGGTTAAGACTGGTGTTTTAAGACTTGAGTAAGTCTATGTAATGTCCCTATAATTCACAGAAACAAACGTGTGTGTGATAGACTAGTGTATGACAAACAAGTGCTTCAGAACATCACCGTTAGGTTCATATGTCACACTCATTACCCTGTCCTCGGGCAAGCTTGTCGTCCCTTTGCTCTTTTAGGTTTGTGTGTGTGTGTGTGTGTGTGTGTGTGTGTGTGTGTGTGTGTGTGTGTGTGTGTGTGTGTGTGTGTGTGTGTGTGCGCTGTAAGCAACTTTGCCGTGTTCTGCAGACCAGACAAGGTCATATATGACCACTAACTCTCTGAGTCAGAAGCTGCTCATGTGGGACCACTTTCATGTCAGATGTGACACCAGGATGAAACGTGAACTGTTAGTGACTTTAATTAAAATTAACATTTTCCAGCCTGTTTGCAAAGCTGCCTGTCAAAATCCTGAACGTAAACATTTGTGTGAATGTTAATCATGAATTTACGCTGTAATAACAGAGTGTATACAAACAAGTGTCGGTGTGTGATGCTGGACGTCTGTCACAACACTGTGTAGAACATTAGGACCATTTCAGAGAACACGGCTCTGTGCTGGGGGGCTTTATAGCCCACCTGACATTAGACATGGTGCCAATAGGTTCATGGTCTTAATCTCTTGGCAGTACTTCTCTACAGGGACTAAACAGGCTGTGTGTGTATCTGTACATCATCTAACTGAATGAAGAGGTGTCCTCAAATTTTTGGACATATAGTGATGCTGATCACTTCTCTCACTCTCTCTCTCTCTGTCTCTCTTTC
>BRDA01043517.1:28253-38285 GCA_036984385.1 Crenuchus spilurus
CACACACATACACACACACACAGACACACACTCTCTCTCTCTCTCTCTCTCTCTCTCTCTCTCTCGCTGTGTCTCTCTCTCTCACACATACACACACAGAGAGACTCTCTGACTCTTTCTCATACACACACACACTCTCTCTCTCTCTCTCTCTCTCTCTCTCTCTTTCTCTCTCTCTCTCTTTACCTCTCTGTTTCTTTCTATCTATCTATCTATCTATCTATCTATCTATCTATCTATCTATCTATCTATCTACCTCACTCTCTCTGTCTCTGTATTCTAAACAACAAGCAAATGTAAAATGTTGTTTTTTGTAAAAATATGTTCATTAAATGAGCAGAAAGTGTTTTATGGTTTATAACAAAAGTGTTTTATGGCCCATATCAGAAACTGCCACTGCACTACAGAACACTATGTAGATTCTTGCAATTCAGATTTATGCCAGAAGAGGTCACAAAACTGATTTTCAGTTCAGTTTGTTTGGAACGTATTCATGTATTAATATAAAAATCAACATTTATTTGTAAATATTGTAACTTTATTGCATTTGACAAGTAGCTGCATTTTAAATGAACATTATTAACATTTCAGTTCATTCCAGTTAAAGATATAGCAAATTGTGCTTTATAGAAAAACCTTTACCTGGTAAAAATGTCCTCAAAGTACATAGAAATGAAGAAGATTGTATTAGCTTTTACATTTTTCCTTTTGGATTTTAAAAAAATAAGAAAGTGATGAATCTCTGAATATGATGAATCTGTGCTGGAACCAGCATTTCAGTTAATTATGTAAAATCTGTTTAACTTGTTCCCAAAAGCACATTAGATCAGAAACATATTGTAAAGCAGAGTTATATGTATTTACTGTGTATGAACAAATTAAGTGAAAAATGTCAATGGCAAGTATATTACATACTTAATCTTCCTGGTCTGGTTCAAGTTCCAATCTGGGTGGAGTTTCCATGTTCTCCCCTGTCTGCGTGGGCTTCCTCCCACAGTCTGAGAACAGGTGAATTGGATACTCCAAAATTACACTGTTGTGTGTGTGAATGAATCACTATGCCTAGATATGGTTTGTCACTCGCCCTAGTGCTCGATGCATTCCTCCAGGTGGATGGTCCCTTCCGGTTGAGAGTATGTGATTGGCTGATACTTCTTGCCTGTGTGTGATTTAGTTCTAAATGTGTAAATGATTTGTGTTAATCGTAAAGCATCCTTGGGTTTGAGAAAGGTGCTATATAAGTACACTGCTCACAAAAATAAAAGGAACACTAAAATAACACATTGTAGATCTCAAAAAATAAAATATTCCAGTTGAAAATATTTATTTATTAATCTTATATTTCTAAAAATGATCAATGTAAATCAAAATTATTACCCCTTGAAGGTCTGGATTTGGAATCATACTCAAAATCTCAAACCACCCTCATGGAGTCTGTTTCTGACAGTTTGAGCAGAAACATGTATATTAGTGGTCTGCTGGAGGTCATTTTGCAGTGCTCTGGCTCTGCTCCTCCTGTTCCTCCTTGCACAAAGGAGGAGGTAGCGGTCCTGCTGGTGGGTTGTTGCCCTCTTACAGCCCCCCCCATGTCTCCTGGTGTACTGGTCTGTCTCCTGGTATCTGCTCCATGCTCTGGACACTGTGCTGACAGACACAGCAAACCTTCTTACCACAGCTCGCATTGATATGCCATCCTGGATGAGCTGCACTACCTGAGCAACTTCTGTGGGTTGTAGACATCGCCTCATACTACCTCTATGGTGAGAGAACTGACAAAATGCAAAAGTGACCAAAGCATCAGCCAGAAAGGATGAGAACAGAAAAAAGGTCTGTGGTCACCACCTGCAGAACCACTCCTGAATAGGGGTTGTCTTGCTAATTGCCTCTCATTTCTACCTGTTGTCTGTTCCATTTGCACAACAGCAGGTAAAATTGATTCACAGTCAGTGTTGCTTCCTAACTGGACAGGTTGGTTTCACAGAAGTGTGGTTGACTTGGAGTTACATTGTGTTGTGTGTTCCCTTTATTTTTTTGAGCAGTCTATGACATTCATTCAGAATATGTTTATATTTGACATTCTTCACAGTAGGCACCTCTTGCTTAGATGGCAGCTTTCTTGGCATTTTCTCAGTCAGCTTTATGAGGTAGTCACCTGGAATGGCTTTCAGTTAACAGCTGTGTCTTGTCAAGAGTTCATGACTTGCATTTCCTGCCCCCTTAATGTGTTTGAGACATCAGTAGGTAAGTACTTTAGAAGAATCTAAAATCTATTTTGATAATAATTTTTTAAAAATATTTTTCTTTTTTAATCTAAAACTTCTCTTAGATCTGTTGTCAATTATTTTATTCATTCCGTTATTTCAGTTAAAATTGTTGCATCCAAATGTATCTTATTGTTTAAGATGTGTTAGAGGTTTACACCACTATGAAAGTACTGCATATAGGTTTGAAGTATTGGTTTACATTGAAAATCACTGTTGTGAGTGCTTGAGTAAGGCAGATTATTTGTAGGACTTGTGATGCTTTTATCTCTTTGTCATTTGCTTATTTCTGTCTTTCAGTTGTGCTTAAGTTCAGACTTTCTGCACATGGTGACACAATACAGAAGCAGCTCTCTGGAGAACAGCACTTCTTGCCTTGTGGTTGCCCAGTGGAGCGTGAGATCACTTAAGTCCGACTGATCTTGTAGACAGGTCAGCCAAAGTGCATAATGCCATATAGTCAATGCCACTCATTCTTTCAGTCCTCCTCATAACATTGGTGGTCCGGCCAAAATGCACAACGAAATAGTAGGATTTCTACTCCGGACCTTTAAATAGTTACAGATCCTTGATGTGATCTTTCCCAGTGTTTATATGCATTTGTACAAAAATTACTTCTTTATTTTTTAATTGAACACTTGCTGCAGGGGACAAAAGTTTAATTAGTCATTCTACAGAATTGTTTATATTGAAAAATAAATAAATAAATATAAAAAATAAGTATTTAATGTGTCATAATATGCTACAGTGTATGTATGTTTTATTTTTTCCAACATGTTAAATTCAATGACAGCATTAAAATACACAGATGTGTAGAAAACAAACTAAACAGCAGCATTATGGCAATGAAACCTGTACATCAAACATATGCATATAACAACACTCTCTCTCTCTCTCTACATCTCTCTCTCTCTCTCTCTCTCTCTCTCTCTCTCTCTCTCTCTCTCTCTCTCTCTCTCTCTCTCTCTCTCTCTCATTACACTCAATCTGCTCACTGATGCTATCTTTGCCTTCCCCCATCCCATCCTACCCTCGCCACACACACACACACACTTGCGTGCGTGTAGCGTTACTGATTCCACATTGCTGATAATGCTCAGGCTGCATGGAAATCCTAATCGATTTGGGAGTAAAAACATCTAAGATGTTTCTTTTTAATATAAGTCGAGAAAGCAGGAAGTGTGTGAGTCACGCAAGCTTGACTCATTCACACGCTCTCAGCCCACCAGCACCAGACACACACCAGCCTCACACTCCACTTATCACAGGCTTCTCTCTCTCTCTCTCTCTCTCTCTCTCTCTCTCTCTCTCTCTGTCTCTCTCTCTCTCTCTCTGCCTCTCTCTCTCTCTCTCTCTGTGTGTCTCTCTCTGCCTCTCTCTCTCTCTGTCTCTCTCTCTTTTTGTCTCTCTCTCTCTTTGTCTTTCTCACTCTCTTTGTCTCTCCCTCTGTCTCTCTCTCTTTGTCTTTCTCTCGCTCTCTCTGTCTGTCTCTCTCTCTGACTGTCTCTCTCTCTCTCTGTCTCTCTCTCTCTCCCTCTCTCTCTCTCTTTCTGTCTCTTTCTCTCTCCCTCTCTCACTGCCTCTCTCTCTCTCTTTCTCTCTCCCTCTCTCTCTCTCTGTTTTAAAAAAGGATAAGGTGGTTCTTTTAAAATTCCTTTATGCTGCCGCAAAGTTAGCAATATGGTGTACAAGAAAAAACAAAATTAAGAGGAGTGGGGGATCCAGTACTGATCGTAAGGGGATTGCTAATGAAGCGACTCCTGGTCAACTTCACTTATTATAACCTTGTTGACACTGTGGATGGTTTCTTTGCGTTGTGGGAAGGAGAAGGTATGCTCTGTGAACCTGATGAATTGAATGCATTTGTGCTGACTGTTTAAGTTTTGTTTTTTGAAAGACTCTTGTATTTGTTCTGTTTTTTATTTGGGTGTTTCAAATATTTTTATTTTATTTTTCCCAGTTAAATAAGTGTTGTTTTTTGCTTTTTTAGTTAGGTATGGTATGATTAAAGGTACTTGGAAGTCAAGTCTCTCTCTCTCTCTCTCTCTCTCTCTTTCTGTCTCTCTCTTTCTCTCTCTCTCTCTCTCTCTCTCTCTCTCTCTCTCTCTCTAACTGAACCTGTTGGGGAGGACAGGCTACAAAGTGAAATTAAATGTGTATTTTTATATAATTAACCTGATTCATTTAGAAGATGCTTTCAGTTCTCTTTTCCCATCACATAGCAATGCCATTTATGAATCTATCTATCTACCAACCAACCAAACAACCAACCAACCACAGAGCAGGTTTTTTTTGGGTGGTGGATCATTCTCAGCACTGCAGTGATATTCATGTGGTGGTGGTGTGTAAGTTTGTTTTGTACTGGTCTCCAACCTCTCCAGCAGCTCTGCTTTGTCTAATTCACTCATACAAACACACACTAATACCTGCCCAATGGTGTTGCTGATAATTAAAGAACAGGGTGAAAGGAGACTAAAAAATTATACAGAGAAACAGATTAATTAAGTCCAACTATGTGATCAGTAAAAAATGCATAATGAGTGTAGATGGTAGTGTAGCTGTAGCTATTGCACTTATGTAGCACCTTTCTTCTAGACACCCAAGGATGCTTTCCAGTTGACACACTTCATACACACACACTCCGACGAAAAGAGGCAGCCAGTCGTGCACAGTGTACTCTCAACCGGAAGCGACCATCCACCTGGAGGACTGCATCGAGCACTATGCGGATCACCCAGGACAGAGTGCCAACCATATCTGGGCATAAATACATACATACATTCATACACAGACATATACATTCAAACACATACCAGGGTAATTTTTTGGAGTAGCCAATTCACCTGATCCCATGTTTTTGGACTGTGGGAGGAAACCGGAGTATGTATATGTAAAGCTGCAATATTGGTCCATTTTGAATGTCACTGAAGCCCGTATTATAATGTATGTTAGATCTGTTTACTGAAACACAATACAGGGCAGCCAATCAGAGGAGAGATCATTTACATATATCAGTCTCACATGTATAAAAAAATAGCAAGTTTGAAATTCTTGTGTAAATAAGAATTGTTTTTTAGTGCCCACACAAAGATCTGGGGAAAATAAAATACAATAATAATGCATCATATTGGCCCTTTAAATTTTTTAACAACACCCCCCCCAACACAGAAATCCAGCTCTACATGAATACAAGCACACACATGCACATACAAATACTGGAGTATATAAGTATACACACAGTGCACAGTAATGACAGGGCTGATACGGGCATTTACTATAGTTTGTGTAATTATATTCAAATGCAAACACACACAAAGTACACATTGACGGTGGAGACTGTACAGACACGCACAAACTTTACATGTGGGCAGTTACAGGCCGACTGTGCAATGTGAAGAGCACACACACAAACAATCAGAGAAGTGGAACAATATCACATGTCCTCAGCATGAGGTGCTGACACATCAAAATCACCCAATTTCTGTACCACATCAAGCAGTATAGGCTTTCAAAATGGATCATTCACCAAATCTTTGTGAATCTTTGTTTAAACTGTGTGTGTCTGTGTGTGTATGCATGCCTCTACACACACGCATGCTTATGCATGTACCGACAAAACCGTTAGCAAATTCTGCAGTCCTTCACAGTGCCAGTATACAGCATAAAACATTTCACTGACCTCTGTGGCACCAGGACGCAAATATTAAAGTGATAACTCAGTCAAATGTATGAATTTTAACATTATAATTGATCTAATCATCCAAAGCATTTTCGGTTTAGTTTTGAACTAGTGTTAATATGTTTTTGGTGTATTTTAGACTTAAAATCATTTTGACCCTATTGTCTGTTAAATACAAACCCAATTCCAAAAAATTTGCTGGGATGCTGTGTAAAATGTTAATAAATGGAAATAAAAACAGAAAAAATTGATTTGCAAATCTCATAGATCCATATTTTATTCACAACAGAACATTGAACACATCAGATGTTAAAATTGAGACATTTTATCAACTCATGAAAAATTTTACTCATTTAGAACTTGATGGCAGCAACACATCTCAAAAATGATGGGACGATGCTACAAAAGGCTAGAAAAGGATGTGGTCCTAACACTTGGTTGAAACAATGTCACCAAAGTGCCCTCCAGAGTGGCAAAAAGCACCCTGTTAGCTGCCCTTCATATGGGAAAAAAATATTGAGTGATCCCTTTTTTTTGCAATAAATAATGATGGTGTGCCCTCTGCAACAAGAAAGATTGATAATCTGTCTTAATGAGGCCCCTTATTTGGTTGCCTTTCTATTAAAAATGGTGCATTACATGTGCTCTATTGCACTACTAGAGAAAATGTGATGTAGTGCTGTAAAGAGTTCTCCTACAATTTACATGATGAATTGCCCAGGTAGGTGCCCCTCTAATGAAAATTGCCCCTCCAGTGGGAAAAATATGATCTTTTTATTTTTTTGCTCCTGCCCTATAAATATCCTGAGTCCACCACTGGGTACTAATAAAAATAGCTGGAGGAGCAATTAGCAACTAAGTCACATGACTTTGTACAAAAAGAGCATTTTATAGAGGTAAAGTTCACCAACTTGTGAAAAACCTCAGAAAATTTCCTCAATGTTAAATTGTGAAGATTTTTAATATCTACAGTACATAATATAAACAATTCTTAGAATCTGGAGGAATCCCTGTGCTCAAGATATAGGCCAGTGATCAATATGCTCATGATCTTTGGGCCCTCAGGCTACACTGCATTTAAAACAGATATGATTCTGTACTGGAAATCACTGCATTGGCTCAGGAACACTTCCAAAAATGATTGTCTGTTAACACAGTTTGCTGTGGAATCTACAAATGCAAGTTAAAGCTGTTTCATGAAAGAAGAAGCCACACGATCCAGAAATGCTGCCATCGTCTCTGGGCCAAAGCTCATTTAAAATGTACTGAGACAAAGTGGACAACTGTTCTTTGGTTCATCCAGCTCATTACCAATCATAGATTTTAAGGCCCAACCCAGGACCACCATGCAGATGTTATTTGGCTGGTGGATCATTCTCAGCACTGCATTGACACTGATGTGGTGGCGGTTGTGTTAGTGTGTGTTGAGTGGATCAGACACAGCAGAGCAGTTGTTGATTTCAAACACCGCATAAATATGTTTGATTGGTAAACTGCTCACAATATTCTAACTTTTGGAGCTGCACGGGTACCTGCTCTCTGGATGTCCTGTTCAGTGGATGACCAGTGTATTATTGCTAATTTCATGGTCAGATCTATGGTCATCGGATGCATAAGAAGAAGAAATTCACTGGAAATGTTAATAATGGAAATGGATGGCAAGCAGCAAAATGGATGGATGCAATCAAAGTAATCTAGAAGATCCCAAACAGAAGACAGGATACTCTGGAGAATCACTGTCCATATGGTCACCAGGAGTTGGAATAATCTGTTATCTGATTTTACTTCATGTAATTTTGGACTCTTTCCAACAGTTTTTAACATATAATGTTCCTACAAGGAAGCTACCATTTAAAGAACATCAGTGTAGTTATGAGGTTTTGACAAGTGTGACACTCTCCCATCACTCCACAGCAGGATGGTGGCTGTAGTTATAGGTGCAGGGACTCACATCTGCTCCAGATCTGATTGTGTGGCTTGTTTGACTTGAGGAACTCAACCAAGGTGAACGCGAGAATGCGTGAGGTCAGGTCAGCTCACCCTGACCTCTCTGTCTGTTTTTTCTTCTGAGGTTAGATCACATTGGTGCACAGTAGAGTGGGAGTGAAGAACAGCAGAACCTATGGTTTGGACAAATTTGAGACAAGATTAAAAAAGATCAATTAACATCAGGCTGCCATCGTTAATGCAGGTATTAATACATGTACTCCAGCCTTTCATTTCTTTTCACCTAAAATTGAATATTATGTTAACATTAAAGTCCCAGCACCATTTTTTCATGTGTGTTTTTTTTTTTTTTACCGTGAAGGTACAGGTTAACTTCAGCAAACCAATACTGAGTTAATTTAATCTAATAAAAAGGTCAGCAAAGACTCTCCCAGGCTTTTGTGTTTTAATAAGGCAGATAAAAGGCCAACATGAGGGCTTGTAGACATGAAGACTAAATAGACTATGTCAGGATTTGTGGATACTTACATAGTGGATACTGATAGGGGAACTATAAACCAATATATCATCACTGTCCAAAGAAACTCAAGTATCGCCAAAATAGTAACTTTAGGAGAGAGGGCAAAAACATTCTTTAGTTTTAGTGTAAAGAGATTTTAATTAAAGAGGTTTAGAACATTTATATTAGTCCAGTCATGATTTTGACAAAATGTAAAGGACATCTAAGCTTACATTATGGGGAAAATTAAAAACAAAAAATTGAGAAAATATGTTTCTTTGGAAAGAGCTTAAATGTTGAGAAAACCTTACTCATATAAAAATGAAATTTTATGAATAAGTTTAATTTTACAAAACAAATATTTACATATCAATCTTCAATTATAAAAATTAAAAAATGAAATTAATGTAATACTCAGTGTGAGAATATTAATTCAGTTGTTATGATAAAGAAGTTAAAGAGTCAAAGCACTGATTCATTGATTTTTTTATATTTTATGGTGAATGCAGTGTGTCAAAGCAGAATAAACACTAAAGATAACTTTAAGAATCATAGTCTTTAATTGTTAATTTTATTTATCTCCACTTTGGGTTTTAGATTATTCTCTTACCTCATTTCCAGAGCTGTGTAGAATGGAGGAATTGCCTAAAATCATCATTTTATTTTTAAATCTCCACAGGGATTGTGTAGATGTCCATGTTCTTTCTCACTTCAGCACTAAACAAAAGTGCAGGACTCCTCTTTACTCACAGTGTGTGTGTGTGTGTGTGTGTGTGTGTGTGTGTGCACTGGAGCATGGGTGGGTGTATATTGGGATGTATATTGGTTTGTGTATTGGGCTGTGTACTGGTGTGTATTGGGGTGTGTATTGTGCTCCAGACTGGAGGAGCTTGCTGATTTCTCCTGGTTCAGGCTCTAAACTCAGATGATTTACAGCTTGAAAGCTGAACGAGTTTGTTCTGTAATGAAGCTCTAAAGAGGCTGTTAATAAGATTTATTAATACTCAGACAGGGTCACTACAACATGCAAGACGTTTACTGCACTGCAACACTTAGATATGTATTTATTTATCTTTAGTTCCTGTAGCTCATTATGTATTTATCTTAATAGTATTTTGAGTATTACTAGTATAATTTGTCAAACACACGCACAAACACACACACACACACACACACACACACACACACACACACACACACAAATTGGTTCTCATGACGTATCTGTGTGCTTTTGTTTGCTCACTGCTGTAAGTGTAGTTTCTGTGCTGCACTGCTGTATTACTTGCTGCTGTTTGTTTTATGAAGAGTTGAACAAATAAAGCTCTGAAGAACAAAGCAGTAAAGCAGACCGGTAGCTCAGGTGTGGGGGGAGGGAAGTCAACACCTCAGCTATAATTTGAATAATGACTTTTATACTAATACTATGTAATTATAATAATTACAGTAATTAACTATAATATTGCTGTCCCTGTCACTGATCAGTAATCAATCAAACGCGCACACACACACACACACACACACACACAAACATACACACACACACACACACACACAACCACATTATAAATGTAAAGCATTGAACATTTTTTAAGAATATTTTTTTCAGCATTTCGCTGTGGTCTGTGCTCATAGTGAATGTGGGGGGG
>BRDA01043517.1:39258-46758 GCA_036984385.1 Crenuchus spilurus
TGTGTGTGTGTGTGTGTGTGTGTGTGTGTGTGTGTGTGTGTGTGTGTGTGTGTGTGTGTGTCAAATTATGTGGAATGAAATCCTTTTGTAGATTATGTGTAGACTCTGCTTACACGTCGAGTCTAATAGTCCTGAGTCCATCACACACATGTGTGTGTGTGTGTGTGTGTGTGTGTGTGTGTGTGTGTGTGTGTGTGTGTGTGTGTATGTGTAAATATCCTGATAATGATAAGAATATAGATAAAATCTGTTGAAGTGAGGACATTTTAACCCAAAATACATATAAAATATTGGGGGAAGAAGGTGTACTCAGCTACAGTATTACACACATCAATAGAACGTCCCCACAGATATAGTTGTACCCAACGTGTGTATGAGTGAATGTCTGTCTAAAGCCCATCTGTCCCACTAATACATGCTGTACTTCCAGAATAACTCTAACCAAAACATTCAGAAATGGTTCAGAACATTATATTTTACTTCCATTAAATAAAACACAATAGTTTATCATCATTATCATTATTATTTTGGATGTTGAAAAAAAAACAAACAAAAAAAAAACATAAAACAAAAAAACAAAAAGAGAGTCCGTACCAAACAAGTTGTCCACAGATCAAACCCCATGTGATGGAGCAGAGTTGCCCAGGCTGCCTATCCTACAGCTACATCCACACAGACACTTAACCACACACTTACTATGTACATCCCCCTTATTTATCTTTTTTTGCAAGCAAGACTGTTAGGTTTATTTATTTTTTTACCACATGCTGTGTTAAAGTGTGTTTTTAGAGCTACAGCATTCACTCCGGTTGGAGACGATGATCTTTAGACATATATACAGGCGCTCAGGCCAAAAAGAAGCTCATGAAGGAGGGGGTTACATTTTTAACCCCTCCGGTATCAGTGCTGCACACCAGCATTCTTAGTAGAGAATTATAATAATAATAATAAAGAGTAAAGAAAGAGAAGGAAAGACTTTGTTTCCCTTTGATTTAAGCTCTGTCCATTTTGGGTCATGGTGCATGTTTATTTATTCTAGTTCCCCTTTTACAGAGGCAGTAATATGGGAGAGTTTTGGGTTTGGAGGGGTCCCAGTATTACAGGGACACATTTGTTCTGTTTGTGTTAAACTCAATCCATACAGTGCACCATTGGTTGCTCTAGTGCCCCATTTGTAAAGAGGGTAAGAGGGAAGGGTCCTGGGGTTCAGAAAGGGGCTAAATATATAAATAATTGTCCAGCCGTACATTGTCTTTTTGAGACACCATTCACTGGTGTACCATCAGAGCTGTAGGTGTTCTAGTGCCTTTGGAAGGGGGTATAGTGGAGAGTCCTGGTGTTTCTCCCTTTGCATTAAATTCCGTCCATTGTAGGCCATGATGCGCCATCAGTCTGGGTACTAGTGCCCTTTGAACAAATTTGTAAAATTGAGAGTTCTAGGTCTCGAAGGTAAATTGGAGCAGTAAAAGTTGGGAGGGGTGTCCCAGCCCTACACAAAGAACTTTTCTTGCATCCACTTTGGGTCATGGTGCACCAATGACAGTATGTTTTCATTGTAGTGCCCCTTTAGGGCGTAATAGGAGAGTCCAAGAGCTGGGTGGTGAGGGCGGTAGAGGGGTAAATCAGGGGGTTGTCCGAGTGTCCAGCTCCTACACGGGCCTGTCCACTGCGTACTGGCACGCACTGAGGTTGGATGGGTTCTGCACCCCTGCGTACCCGAAGCTGGAGTGCTGCTTGGCTTTCAGTCTCAGGCTGGCCAGGCTGGAGTTGCATGTGTCCCGGTAGACATAGGGTGGCGTAGGGGGTGCGTATGGGCAGGCGGGAGCAGAGTTGAGCGACGGTCCGCCCAGATTGTTGAGGGGGTTACCAAGAGGGGTGTTGAGGCCAGAGGTGGGCACCATGCCTGAGGACACGCTCATAGAGGAGATGGAGGTGGGTGGTGAGAAGACGGCCTGAGAGCTGAGTGGACTCACGTTCACCGAGTTGAAGAATGGAAAGCTTTTGGCTGAAAGAGAGGCTGGTGCCAGGCTCTTAGCCGCCCAGTTGTTGTAGGGTGGGTAGCTGGCATACATGTCCTCATAGGGCTGTACCAGTCCATTAAACTGGGCACCAAAACCACCCTTGCAGAGCTCTGCTTGTTGGTTTCGCTCACGTTTACGCCACTTGGCTCGCCTGTTTTTGAACCAGACCTGCATCAAAAAGTCAGAAAAAATACACTTATTAATTTTTTAGGAAACTATGCAGAAAAAAAACTGAGTGACTGTGTTATTTATTTAGTGTCAGTAGTTGTGAAATCTTGTAAGAGTTAAAACTTGTGAGCATCTGTACAATAAGAAATAGAAATTGAAAAAATATGGGAATGTATGCATATGAATGCATAATAATCCTGCAGTTAATTGCCTGTATGCATGTTAAGACTGTTAATAAGGTCAGGCTGTGTGTATGTTAATATTATGTGATATTATGTTTGAGAATTCATGCATATTAATTCATAATCACTGCCCTGCATTCATATTAATGTAAACATGACTAGTCAGAGGAGTTGTAATAAAACTGAATCTACACCACAGCACAAATGAAAAACAGAGATGTTAACTACTGCATGTCATGCATGTTAATCACTCCAGTGCATTATTAGATTAATGTGCAGAGTTAAGGTAATCAGCCTGAAGGATCCATGTTAAAACTAAATTGACTAGAAATACAAGATAAATTATTATTATTATTATTATTATTATTATTATTATTATTATTATTAAATAATGCAGCAAAATTATTTAAGTGTTCACACGCATCTTCCTCTCCTTTATCTCTTTGTGTTTATCAGGGTCCTTTATGCTGTATGATCTGCGATTCTAGTGCAGTTTTTACTTTGACTTAAAAGAAATGTAATAGAAAATAAATGCAAAAGCTTAAATGTTCTTGCATCAGGACGCTCGAGCGATGTTAAGCCAGAAAACTCAATCTTCTAACCCTTATCTCAACATTATCCCAATACACATCCTCCTCTCAGGTGTCTGCACGCGCTTATTTAAGAGTATTTAGACTGAATCTGCATTAAAGGCCACATTCCTCACTGCAGGGACTCAAGCCAGTCATCCCACTTTTACAGAAGAAGACAAACGCAGAAAAAGCAGACTACACAGTGCGGCTTCACTGCAACACACATCCAGCTTTTAACGGTGCGCAGATTTGTGCGTGCGCTTTATGCATAAATACCCAAAAAACAAAAGGAGCTGGTAGAGATGAGCAAGTTTTATTATTAATCTCTCTCTCTCACACACACACACACACACACACTGGTAAAGTGACCTGTGGTCTGTCAGTGTTTTGTTCTCTAATGAGCGTCTCACAAAACTTTAGTCACATCAGTAAAATCACTCACAGCTCCTTTAAACGTCTCACATTCAGACTAAACCCCATAAGAGGGACTAATCCGCGTCTGTCCACCAGCTGCGGGGACGCATTTCACCAGAAAGCAGAAATAAACAAAAATCTCAATTTGAAAACGCTTAAAATTTCATACTTTACAATAAAAACAGGATTAAATAATATGTGAGTAATAGTGTTATACTACACACTAAAAACAGTCATGTCTTATTCTCAAATGTACATTTAGTCTCTTTGGGTACATAATAGTGCCTTAACTGGTACAAAATCCATGGGTACAACAATGGAAAAGTACTCTATTGTACCTCTGTAAGGTACAGCCCATCCTTTGTACTCTACTTAATTTTCTTAGTGTCTATTCATCTAAAAGTGTATCATTAAAGTGCTCGCGCTGATGATAAACAGTCTCTTTATTTTAACTAAACGTGTCAATATTTAATCTAAGCGCTGAAATGAAAGTTAATATCGTCGCTAAATACTCCTTAAAAGCGCATTCACACTGAAACCGGATTGGGGAGTTTGGCTTGGAAATGATTTTGTTTACTCTTTTACTTTAACTGCTTAATAAACGTTTAGCTTTTAAATGTTTTAAAAGTTGACAGTCTCAGTCATTTATAACATCAGCGACTTCCAGAACGTTTCATGTAAGCGTAGTTAATAATAAATAATAATAATAATAATAATAATAATAATAATAATAATAATAATACACCGTTAATTCAAATTAATTACTTAATCCTGTTTGGACTGTTGAGGCTGTTGTGTAAGATTTGTTTTATTTTATTTTTTTATTAGGCTATTAATAACTCTGATTCTGGGCTCCTCCACTTTGCTCGTGAACATAACATATAATTTTGATATATTACTTCAGGCTGTGATCTCCAGTGAATACATTATATTATATATAACAATATCATTGTACATTGGTGTTCTGATTAATTTAGGCTGTAATTGATTCAGCTATAAGGTCCGCAGTAATGTGATGTTATATACTGAGGTATATATAGAGTCTGACCCTGACTCTGGCCTCTGTGAGATTTGTCCACACGGCGATCTCCTCCCTGGTGCTCATGTCCGGGTAGCGGTTCCTCTGGAAGGTGGCCTCCAGCTCCTGCAGCTGAGCGCTGGTGAAGTGAGTGCGCTGCCGCCGCTGCCGCTTCTTCTTACACGGGTCATCGCACGGGTCATCCTTAGAGCTGGACTTTTCCTTATCTGCAGACAAAACACACCAGAACAGGGTCAGTCTAAGAGTGAGCGGCTGCAAATGACTCTTAAGAAGAAGAAAAGAGAAAGTCCCACATTTACAGATCTGCAGTGTCAAATTTAACATCTCTTTATGAGGACCTGAGCTACCATTCTGAATACTCAGCGCGTGCAAACCCGTTAGAATTCCTATTCGATTCTTTTATTTAAATGTAAACGGCAATTAAATCAGTTCGGTACAAAAGCGGATTCCTGACTTGTGTGTATGGGTTAAATTATATTATAAATTATAGGGGTCATCCGTAGAGCTGGTCTTTATTTGTATAAACAGATTCACATTAAGGCTAAATGTGAAATAATACTTTTACACTGATCATCATCAGAGGTGGACTTTGCATAGAGTTACATTAAAATAATCACATTATTATCAAACTGACTGTCCACATGTACACTCACAACAGCATTCATGTGATATCTTCATTATCACAGTTTCAACTGCTTTCTCTCTATTAAACACACACAAACACATACATACACACACACACACACACACACACACACACACACACGAGCGCACACTCAGATTGGCACTCCACCTTCTACACACGCAATTCACAAACGGTATCATTAAACTAATATTTACAGAAAGGTTTTATATTCAGGTCTTTCCTTTCTATACAAACAAATGTGAACAAACACGATGTCACTAAAATTAACATTGACTACTGAACTAACATTCCTATTCAAATCTGAACACTAGAAGAAATAAAGAACATTTTATTCAGTTAGATTCTCAGACTTCTCATAATTTCAACACACACGAGCATACACACCTTAAATTCATTTACACTTAATAACAACTACACACAATACCATTTACACTTAATAACATTTACACTAATTAACATCTACATCTAAAAACATTTACACCCACTAATATCAACATCTAAAAACATCTACATCTAATAACATTTACACCAACTAACATCTACGTCTATAACGACTACATCTAAAAAATATTTACACCCATTAACATCTACATCTAATAACGTTTACACCAAATAATATCTATATTTAATAACATGTACATCTAATAATATTTACACCTAATAACATTTACATCAGACCGTACGCTCATTTACATTTTCCACAGATCGTTTAATGCAACCTTTAGGTCAATTTTGTCCTTTTAGGATTGTGATTATTGGTATTATCATAATCACTCTGATTGTTGTTTTGTTGTTTATTATATTATAACGTGAATAAACTAAAGTATAACAGATAATAACGTTCGGAGTGTTTAGTTTTATTAATTAACAATTTGGCGGATGTGCACAATAATCTCGAACATAAAATATTTATAATAAAAAAAGTGATTGGATGCGTATTATAGAGCAGAACTGCGGCAAATAAAACTGTGATCCACTTTTTACTTTCGGCATTCAGTCCATCCACACACATATACACACACTAATCAATGGCTCATAATGAAACTATTAAGATGTTAATAAACAAATAATATATTTGAACACGTAGCTGGATATTCGGCAAGAATGTAACATGCTTATGTTTGCATCTTGATTAATTTGCATTATTCAAAACATCACTATTTATTTAAACACGCTATCCTGCCCACATTAAACCCTCAATAATAATAATAATAATAATAATAATAATAATAATAATAATGTATTTCATTATCTCTACTTAAATGTTTTAAATCAACCAAAATTTATAAAGTTTTAAATCAAACCCAACCCAACCCAGATTTTATTTTAAGCAGATAATGTAAAAAAAAATATCAAATGGAAATGAATTACATGTTAAAAGTGGAGCCGATGCTGAACTTTGAATACAGGACATTAAACTTCATAATACCTAAACCTTAAAATACTCCCGTTACATTTAAAAAAAGAACAGTTTTTAAACATAGACTTTAAAATACTTCCGTTACATTTCCTTAAAATAGTTTGTAATAGTTAAACCTTAAAATACTCGTTGTGTTTCTTAAAAAAATATTTTTAATACCGAAAACTATACGCCCATTACAGTTTAACAAAGTTTTAATAAGTAAAGCTTAAAATATTTTCGCTTTAGTTTTTAATACTTTAACTTCTAATGATTAAAAGTATTAATACTTAAACCTTAAGAGCACCTCCCTTACATTTCATAAAGTTTTTTAAACATTAAAAGTACTCCATTTATATTTCTTAAAATATATCTTTGAAGTATTTATTATATATCTTAAAATGTCTAACCCTTAAAAGTATTCCTATTACATTTCTTTAAAATAGCTTTTATTCCATGTAGAAATGTTCACGATCCTTTGTAGAACCTACAAACACACATCGGCCTCCAGCTCAGTCCAGGCACAGTCCTCAATCCTCAACTTCACCCTCCAAAATTCCCCCAAAAAAGCAGCAGATGGTTTCGATTCTGAACTTCGGCGAACATAACGCAGATCATCTTTTGCCCTCAGCTATCCTGCCCCTGCTTTACCCCGCGGTGGGGCAGGTCGATCCCGGGTCTTACCTGCACACTCGGGGCTGGAAGAATCGGCCACGCTGCGCCCCTCTAGCCGCGGTTTGAGCGGCTGCAGGCTGGAGGCCATGGCTAGTGGGGTGTGCAGGGAGGCCACCTTCCCTCCAGCCATGTGCTGATGCTCCAGAGCCAGAGGATCCTTCATAGAGTTCATGGATCCGGAGCCGCAGATTTACGCGCGACGATCGACTTCAGCTCACACCGCGACACTAACAGATCAGCAGCTAGAAGAACCCTGACAGAGGCTGAAGACACACCGGACAGCTCCTCTGCTTGTCAAGCCTTTCACATGGGCTCGCCTCGGTGCGGGCTTTACGCACAGAGCGCGGCCGAGGCGGAGGAAGTTTGGCGCAAAGAGACTTTTGA
>BRDA01043517.1:51758-54482 GCA_036984385.1 Crenuchus spilurus
GACGTTGGGGTCTGGACTTGAACTTAACACTATAAAGAATATTAAGATTAAAGACTACAGCCACAATAACATTATTACCAATTACATAAATGATAGTAACAAAACTGAGATCACATAACATTAAACCTATTAACAATATAATAATAATAGCAATTGTTTTAATAGAGTCAACAAATTATAACAATTATAATAATCTGGACTCAGTTGAGTGATAACATTGGAATAATACTATTATTATTGTACAGTCTATTTAAATTATCATAGATTTAAAAAATCTATTATTTAGTGTGGATCAGATGTATGTGAATCATTTCGATTGTGAATTAATTCATTCGTTTTACACTGTCATACAAGGCTGATGGGTTTTCCGAGAGCAAACACTCATCAAGCCTATCACTGAAGTCCTGCATCATCATCATCATCATCATCATCCAGGTAAAGGTATACATATAATATATTGTGTAATATAATATATTATAGTCCGTTTAGAGCTTACTTACCGTAGTGTGTGCAACGCGGAGTGTGTGTATGTGTGTGTGTTGTCCTGCAGTCTCCGTATGTGTGTGTGTGTGTGTGTGTGTTGTAGCAGTAAATCCCACAGTGAGGAGCCGAAGTTATCCGGGCGCATTTAGGAGCAGCACGAGCAGTCTTCCCCTCAAACTCCACACACTCCACACACTCCTGGACAGCGCGAGGAGACGCGGGGTAAATCAGCGCTGCTCCGGACTGCACAGCCTCGTGCTGCTGCTCCTTCTGTTTCTCTCCGAGTGGCGCCTTGTCCTCCCTCACAAGCTCGTGGGCGTGTGTGTGTGTGTGTGTGTGTGTGTGTGTGTGTGTGTGTATACTCGCGCGCGTGTGGGTATGAATGCGTGTGAACGCTGCCGTGTGCGTGTGCTCTGTCATTGTGTGTGTGTGTGTGAGTGTGTGTGTGTGTGTGTGTGTGTGGCATGAACTTTGCTCTTCTTTATTTAAATCTAAATATATTGACTCTAATTACTTTCATTTTAATGTTTAACCCGGATACAGTTTAACACGTGCTCTTTCTAATAGCCAATCATATCAAAGAAACCGATGAACACGTTCATTTTCATAAAATAGTGTGATTTTACAGTGATTTTACAGTGATTTTACAGTGTGATTTGCAGTGAATATACAGTGTGATTTTACAGTGATTATACAATGATTTTATAGTGTGACTTAACAGTGATTTGATAGTGTGATTTTAGAGTGATTATACAATGATTTTATAGTGAGACTTTACAGTGATTTACAGTGTGATTTTACAGTGATTTTACAGTGTGATTTTACAGTGAATATAAAGTGTGATTATAGTGATTATAAAGTGTGATTTTACAGTGATTATAAGCTGTGATTTTACAGTGATTTTAGAATGATTATACACAGTAAATCTGCCTGTGTTAAATCAACACTATTAGAGTTAAATTAACACTGAGGGTGTCAAAATGTAACACTCTCAGTGTTAATTTAACTCTAATAGTGTTGATTTAAAACTGGCATATTTACTGTGTAGAGAGGGATTATACAGTGATTATACAATGTGATTTTACAATGTGATTACGAATGTACAGTCTAAAAAGATTTTTACACATTGATAAATGAATTGACTTCTGCCATACACAGTCTTGTTTTCATTTACTTATTTGTTGAAAGTTTTATTTTTAGCATTTTATGAATGTGGATGTTTGCTTTGCTGATAACACACCGCCATACGGAAATGAAGAGAAATCAGGGCAACATTTTCCAGATGATTTTTAAACGATTTATTTACAACTGTTCCCACACAAAATGAATGTACGCATTGAACTATTTATATACCCTTTAAATAAATAAATAATATTTATTTGTAATGTTATAAAGGAAAAACATATGTTTCACCAGATAGTTTAATGTATAATTTCACGCTTTCTAAAAATACTTTTAATCTAATTACTGAATCATCAAGCAGGTGAGGAGCTACTATATAGTATCCGGGTGTTTAAGATTTGATGTACAGCGCACGTCATTAACGAAGAGCAGATAGAATCATATCACGCCTCAGAGGACACTAACATAGCAGGATTTGTAGAGGCACCTAATGTAATTTGTACTTTGAGAATATCTCACCTTTAGTTTTTGCAGTATCTCTCATTCTCTAAAGAAAGAAAACACATACAATGTAGAATTAAAGGAACACAACACATAACATAACACTGGCTGTGCACGTAAGTGACAGAAATATAAACCTTTGATGTGATTTTAAATTAATGAAGGTAAAGGCTGATTATCAGTCCTCACTGCATTAAGAGCTCCATCGGCGCGCTCTCCATCTATCCATCTTTCCATCTGTGTGATCACACACACACACACACACACACACACACACACACACACACACACACACACACACACACACACACACACACACACACACACACCTGTCCTTGTTCTCTGTGTGGCTTGTTTGATGTGTCAGGTTCAGACTGCCCTCATTTCTCCTGCTCTGCTTTTTTCTGGTCTTTCTGTCATTTTCTTTCATTTCTCTCTAAAGCAGGCAAAGGTCTCAGCATGAACTCATGTGTTTGATTTTAGTGATCTCTCTTTACTTTCTTTTACTGTCTTTCTGGTCTTTTTTCGTCTCGTTCTCTTTACTCCCGTCAGACTTGGACTGTGTAGTTTGTTCGGTGTGTCTCTTGTTCCTGTCCACACACACACACACACACACAC
>BRDA01043517.1:54492-71855 GCA_036984385.1 Crenuchus spilurus
TTATTTGTAATGTTATAAAGGAAAAACATATGTTTCACCAGATAGTTTAATGTATAATTTCACGCTTTCTAAAAATACTTTTAATCTAATTACTGAATCATCAAGCAGGTGAGGAGCTACTATATAGTATCCGGGTGTTTAAGATTTGATGTACAGCGCACGTCATTAACGAAGAGCAGATAGAATCATATCACGCCTCAGAGGACACTAACATAGCAGGATTTGTAGAGGCACCTAATGTAATTTGTACTTTGAGAATATCTCACCTTTAGTTTTTGCAGTATCTCTCATTCTCTAAAGAAAGAAAACACATACAATGTAGAATTAAAGGAACACAACACATAACATAACACTGGCTGTGCACGTAAGTGACAGAAATATAAACCTTTGATGTGATTTTAAATTAATGAAGGTAAAGGCTGATTATCAGTCCTCACTGCATTAAGAGCTCCATCGGCGCGCTCTCCATCTATCCATCTTTCCATCTGTGTGATCACACACACACACACACACACACACACACACACACACACACACACACACACACACACAGACACTCACACACACACACACACACACACCTGTCCTTGTTCTCTGTGTGGCTTGTTTGATGTGTCAGGTTCAGACTGCCCTCATTTCTCTTGCTCTGCTTTTTTCTGGTCTTTCTGTCATTTTCTTTCATTTCTCTCTAAAGCAGGCAAAGGTCTCAGCATGAACTCATGTGTTTGATTTTAGTGAGAGGAGCCTGGACGGACTAATGAGTGTTTATTTCAGTAATGATGTGGAAGTGTTAACGGTCTGCTTATGGAGTCTTAATGAAACAACCATCAGTGTGAAATCAGCAGAGGTGGTCAGTAATGAGGTGAAGAAGAACACTGCCAAGATCTGTCAGTAGTTATATCCGTGATGATGATGGTGATGATGATGATGATGAGAGGAGAACCTGAGAGAGATCTCATCCCATCACAGTTTAGGTTCTCAGAGAGTATGTAGTATGATTAAAATAATAATTATATGTCATGGCTTCAGGAGAAATGATCTGAAAAATATTAAACAGGTATTTTATTATTATTATTATTATTATTATTATTATTATTATTATTATTATTATTATTATTATTATTATTATTATATCGCACATATATTTTTATTACATTATGTATCTTACATTATTTATAATAATTAACTTACTATTGATTTACTTTAGGTATATTGTAATTAATATTATATTAAAGTGCTATTAAGGGTGTAATGAGCTGAGTTGTGTTTGCAGGGCTCCATAAGAGTGTTGATGGGTGTGTTTGAGTGCTTGTCCTGCTCAGCCTGCTAAGCGCAACTTTTTAATGACATTTCCAGCTAATGCTGCTTTCCCAAAGCCGCAAATCTTTAAACAAATCAGTTTATGTACTGCTAATATGTTAGAGGCAGAGTAATGGTGTAGAAGGGGGCTTTATTGTGGGCGTAACGTCTTTACCACCACTGCTTAGTTTCAGTGCAGGAGAGAAGGGGAGACAGGAGTGGGGGAAGAAGAGGAATAGACAGAGCTACAAAAACAGAGAAAATGTAATTCTACAAACCTAGAGACGTCATCACGTGCGCTATTTTTAATGCCAGATTGATTTTTTTATGCTGGCCTGATAATTACAGAATGACTTGATTAAACTAAATTGATATGGCTTCACTGACAGAAAGTTTTTTTTTATGTCCAGACAGAATTAGCCTCTTTTAATTTAGAGTATGAGAGAGAAAGTGAACAATTTCAAACATATACACCATGGTTAACATTTACTATCCTGGCAGGGCTTTAAATGGCTAATATTGCTGGCAGCACAGTAGCAGTCACACACACATGCTAACACACTGCCAGATGTTGCACCATATATTTAAAAAACATTCAGCTTTTTGTCTCTGGTCTATATACTATTAATACCTCATTTACCTCTGCACCAAAAATCTATCACTGATGTAATGCGGTTTCTGGACTGCAGTTGATTTAATATCTGCTCACTATACTGAAAGAGCACCAGGCTTTAGCTCTGAGCTTTCAACCATAGAGACAGATTAACAACATCTCTGCTATCAGACTGGACCTGCTAGTGTACTTGTCCAATTTCAACTTAAATTATCATCATGCTAATGTAGCTAACAAGCAAGCCTACTTCAGCTAATTAACACAAAGTGAAAGTTAGGTTTTGACCAATGAGCACTCATCCATGCAGTGAAACACATACACATTCAAGTGAACCCATGGGCATTGAGTTACACTTTCCAGGAAAAGTGGGCAAATATCCACTTTGCCCAGTGAGCAGTTGGATGTTAGATGCCTAAGGTGATGTTAAGTCTAATAAAAGCGCATCACACTTTAATAGAAGCCTCAAATGAAATTTGTACATATTTGTATCAGTAGCAGCCCATTTTAACATCACTTAACAACAGTGAGAGTTGGTAAAAAATATTCTAGATGGGCTGTTTGAGACATATTCAGTCAGTTTCTGTAAACATCCCAATATTATTTAACACAAACTGCATGAAAGAAATGTTCTGTAAAAAAACCAGTAAAATTGGCATAACAATCAGCAGACCTAATGAAAATTGTAATTAGTTGAATGCGAATAGCAAAGAGAAAGTACATTATGTACAATTACCAACTGAGTCTGGTTTAGAAACATTTAAAATAAAATGAGCAAAAACACTATTAAAATATTAGGCATTTCTAAAGCTGTGTATTACATGTCTATAACATCAGATGTTCCTATGACTACTGACTGACTGCTGGGAGCAATAAAAGAAGCACTTCAGGCAACAGATTGGAGGACACTGATTGGCTAAATTTATGTTGCCATGCATATCTTGTGTCAGCAGGTCAGCAATTGGCTGCTGCTTCTCTGACTGGGTGATATTTCTGTCACCTCTAAACAGAGGAAACCAACCAGGAAGCTAATTTCCCCTAAAATATTTTATATAGGGTTGTATGTTATGCATGTTTAGCACATACAGACTTAAAATATGTATTGATTATTTTTAAAATGTTTATTTAAAAAATGAAAATAAATAAGAATTCCCACTATGGAGGATGTTGCCATAGCCACCACTGCTTAACAGATCACTTGAGATTTTGAGGTAAAAGTGTAAACATTTCAGCACAGTTTGGCATTATTCTATATGTGCAATGCTAATGTGGTAGCTATTTTTGTTTTGTGTAGCTATACTAAGTTATGCTAAAAAAGCTAAACAAGTCAGACTTCAAACATCAAATTCAAAGAGTGCATTTGTGTCACGGAGCAAACTAGGTAAAGTTGATTTTCTTTAAGCCCCTGTCCCTGAGTTGTCAGTATTCTAAATGAAACTGTAGGGTCACGCTGGGGCTCTTTCAGCACTGCTCTGTAGCTTAATTGCTAACGGGATGTGCTCAGGTGTGCAGGGTAAGTATCAGCAGTAAACGTACACCTGAGAGCTTGTAGGCTAATTGCAGATGCAGGGGGACCAATGAACAGCTGGAGAGGAGCTTGGATCGATGGTCAGTCCCTGAGATGCCACCGGGCAGCTGCAGGGGAGAATAAAACAGAACTAATGAAACAAGCAGGATGCTCGATTGGTTCTGCAGAGAAGAGAAAAAAAATCTGCCATTTTTATGGGAAAAAGTCTGAGCCTCTGCTCAGATGATCCACAAACCTTCAGAAGAGCTAGAGAGGAGGGAGATTAATTACTGTTGGAGAAGGGAAGGCACCTTCAGCACACAAAAACACACACACACACACACACACACACACACACACACACACACACACACACACACACACAGAGAGAGAGAGAGAGAGAGAGAGAGAGAGAGAGAGAGAGAGAGAGAGAGAGAGATGAGTGTGTATCTATGTGGGGGGTTGTCTAATCCAGTCCCAACGTGAAACTGTTGACATTTGTGCTTTTTTCCCTTCATTATGTGTCTGTGCCTGTTTTTTGCTGGATTAGCTACAAATCTCCCATGCAGCACTTTCAGCATGCCACTAGTAGTTTAACTTCATCAATAATGGATGAAGAAATTGTAATCCATGGGACAGAGGCAGAGAGGGAGAGAGAGAAAGAGGGAGAGAGAGGATGAGAAGATGAAAGATTTCCACTGAAACAGTCCAGATTTTTATTTCAAGTCAGTCTCTAAACTGATCATAGTGACTGAAATCATTTATGTAGGCTGACCAGTCTTCACCAATCAATAGAGATGCTGTGGGAGTGGAAATGGCTGTGGACACTCAAATAGAAGCTGGGGGAGGGAGAGTGAGTTTCTCTCTCTCTCTGTGTGTGTGTGTGTGTGTGTGTGTGTGTGTCTTACTGTTTCTCATTGATTGTGTTTACTCAAGCTTCTCATTGCTGCCTATTACCAGAGACAGCAAGACACGCCCTGCCCTGCTGCAAGGATAGGAGGGATTAACAGAAGAGAGAGATAGAGAAGAGGGGGGTGCACTGGTGGTGGTGAGAACATATTGAGTACTGAAGACCAGCAATTTTCTCTCTAATAATCTCAGAAAACAATGGATATATGAAGCCAAGAATTATACCAACCATTTCTTATTCCTCTGTCATTTACACAGCTAACATCGTTTTGGTTGGGGGAACATTATTTCCTGAGTTTGAAATGTTTTCAGAATGTTTATTTGGCTTTCTTAATGTTCAGAGAACATTGGAAGAATGTTTTCCTCAATCACAAAAAAAGTAAAAAATAATGTCTGTATGATCACAAATAAACAGCTTTTACATTGAGGGAACTTTAACCAACGTCAGCTAGCTTACTGGATGGATGGATGGATGGATGGAGTATTGCATACACTTATAAAGGAGATGTGTAACATTTTCATTCACAGTAAGTATGATTATAACAAGTTGTGGCAGCAACTATACAAAGTATTGTACAAAAGGGTGATGAGGAGATTGTGATATATATTGTATATATAGTGTATATTGCACAGTGTGCATGAACATACAATAATATGCAATAATCTTTATATTTGTATATGTGACTCTTTATATCTTTATATGTGACTGAGCACAGTTCAGACCAGATCAGTGAGGAGACTCATTGTACAACCTTATTGCAGTGGGTAAGAAATATCAGATGATCTTCTTCAAAAAATTGCAACCTGTAAGAAATGGAGGAGGGATATAGGCTATAATTCTAGCCTAAAAAGCATAAATGCTTGTATATATCCTTAGTTCTCTCTCTCTCTCTCTCTCTCTCTCTCTCTCTCTCTCTCTCTCTCTCTCTCTCTCTCTCTCTCTCTCTCTCTCTTTCTTTCTACCAGGATGAATGTGTCCAGCCCAAGGTGCTTAAAGTGACTGTTACTGTGTTCCAATAATGTTACTTTGAAAAATTTGTTCCTCACATTTACAGGACATTGGGAAAACAAATATTACCTGTCAGTGGGTATAACTCAATTAAATTAATTAATAGTATATTAAACAAATTAATATTATATTAACCATTTGTGCTTGCCATGCAATGCACTGGTAAGGCCAACCCACTGTGTGTATTTTTTGGTGCATTACATTTGATTTTAATAATAATGACTACATTTTGTAAATAAATAAATAAATAAATAATAAACTTTATTTATAAAGCACTTCTCCACTGAGGTGCTTTACAACAGCAATGAAATAGGTGTAAAAAATCTGGCATTGTGATTGGAGAAACACCAAATAAAATGAAAATAAATGAGTTAAAAGAATAAAATAGATATAATTCTAATTATAAGAATTAAATAAGAAAATAATGCTATTTGCCAAAATGAAGTATTACTGTAGTGCTGGTGGATCCTTGGCTGTCCCTTCTGTGTGTGTGTGTGCATTTGTTTGGGTGTGTGTGCGCATGCATGCCTCATTTGGTTGAGCATCCATATCAAAGGATGGTGTGGGGTAATCCTTACGAGAGCCCACATGCACCATCCTGTGTAATTATGTCACTCTCGCCTCAGTAATGAAATAAGCCCCCACCCTCACCCCCAACACTACACCTAAAAAATAAAAAAAAATGAAATAAAATAAAAAGGTGGTAAGAAAAAAAAAGCAGCTTTGATCTTGCTGTAAACCTTCCCCAGAGGAGCAAAGGAACGGCCATCCAAAGAATTCAAGATACTCCCTGTTTTCAGATGGGCTCTTCTGCTCCTCTCTCTCTCTTTCTTCTCACACTCTTTCCACTTCTCTCTCACTTTCTATCTCTTCTATCTCTGTCGTTTGCTCTTTTTCACCCTTTTATTTTCTTTTTCCACATTTCCAACCATCGCAATAAACCTTGTTCAAAATGAACAAACCTTTGGATAAACCCTTCAGGGCGTATTTCAGGTAGTTAGGGGTCTTGAGTTGAAATCATTTTTTGGGATTTAAGACAATGATAATATTACATCTGGAGAGCGGCTCCTAAAAGGCAGCAATATATAAAAAGATTTGCAATGAGTCAACAGAGCAACAGAGCAATAACACCCTGCTATGTTGTGTCTGTCTTATGATGATTTTTTAAATAGGTAGCCAAAGTATTTCAGGCTTTGATGAATATAACACACATTTCAATGTGGAATATCTTTTGGTCACATGGGCTAAATTTGGTAGTGGTGACAATGGAGGACTTTCACGTGTATAAATAACTTTTTATACAATGCACATCTCTTTGTTCACCGTGCATACTTAAAGCTGTGATTTCGTTCACACAACGGTGAGCAAAAGATTATCCATTGTAAGCAATGGTGACTGAGTGCCTGTGTATCTCTGCTGCTAAGCTTAGACTGAGCTGAGATGATTCCCATAGAGTCATGTACCTCTGTCATGACATTCATTTCAGTGCAGATCAAAAGCCCTTGTCTCTGTGTGTGTGTGTGTGTGTTTGTGTGAGTGACACAGAGAGGGGGATGTGGGCTAAAGTGTCGTTCATTAAGGCAGAGGCCAGGGTTAAGCATCATTCAGACTTTAATCTGGCTTTGCTTGCTTCTCTGAGCCGGTCCGGTGCTGGTATGATGTTTCACTTGTGGATGTTTGATCTGCCTCATCAGATGACCTGCTCACAGATTGAAGAAAATTAAACATGGTGGTCAATCATATACAAGTTCAAAAAATAATGTCACTGTCCAAAAAATCCTTAATTTCCAAAACGGTGACTTTGAATCCAGTCATTCTGGAGCATTTCTGCTGGTCCATGTATCATTAACACTTCACATAACATTATTTTAAAGTCAGGACCACAGATCAGGTATTATTTGGGTGGTGGATCATTCTCAACACTGCAGTGGTACTGATGTAAGTGGTGTTTTAATGTTTGTTGCAGTGACATAAATATCAATTCAACAGCATCCAGTGACCATCAGCAAAGGACTACAGGATGAACACAAACTGTGCAGAAACAGACATTTACAAGTTTGACCAACAAGGTTGGTGTGTCTACACAAGTGGACAGTAAAACACAATCTTTAAAAAGTCCATATTTGGGGGCTCCGAGTGGCTCAGCAGGCTAAGATGCTGACACTATAACCAGAGCATCGCAAGTTCAAATCTTGATCATTCTGCTTGCCATCCACAACCGGGGCCCAAGAGAGCAAAATTGGCCGTGCTCTCTTTGGGCCGGTAGATGGCGCTCTCACCCTCCCTATCTCTCACACATTGTAATGTCTGCTGGCTCAGCCATCTACTGATTTGTTCATTCGGAGCTAGGAATCCGGTGCTTCCCTCTGAGCGTGTTAGACTCCCCAGTGACGGTGTATCAGCGGTAGTTCGAAAAGAGGCATTTGCTTGTCTTCATCCTTCTAGAGCAGGTCCTGGAGAGCCGCATTCCTGCCCAGTTTGGTGATCTCCCTGATCAAACACACCTGATTCAACTCAGCAGGCAATTAGCAGGTTTAATTGTAGTGTCAGAGCAGTGACATCACCAAACTGTGCAGGAATGCGGCTCTCCAGGACAAGGGTTGGCCACCCCTGTCCTAGAGTCAGGGACATTGCAAAGTGATGGGGAGAGCCACCTAGTGGATGGAATGGGTTAATTGGCTACTACCACATTAGGAAGGGGATAAAAATGGGCAAAAACAAAAAGTCAATATTTATTTACTTAAACTCAAGATGCTAAGTATAATTATTGGACAAAAACATTGGTACAACAAAAAACAGAAAAGTTAAAGGAACCTTAGGTATTTTAACTTGATATGTTACCTTACGATAACTTAGACTTTCATTGCACATTACTTAAAGGCCCAGTATGTAGTTTCCAGCGACATCTAGTGGTTTAGGTTCCATATTGCAACCAACTGAAGACTTTTTCCACAGCCCCTCCCTTCCAAACACGAAGGAGTCTCTACTTGGCCATAAGATCTCATATGTCTTTGATCCTCCCGAACGCCATGTGTAATAGCAGCTTTAGAGCTAGTGATGTCAAGTGGTAAGATTCATTTTAATTTGAAATTTAGGAAATGTAATATGTAAAATTATCATAGCTACAATGCAGACGAAACATATTTTCTGCACTTCAGTTGTGCCGATAAGAGTTCACATGAGCTCATATTAGCTAAGCTCGCAAACTAGCGCGCAGCTACGAATCTCCCGTTCCACCTTAAATGCTGCAGTAGCGTCCAAGCAATAGCGTTCAGTTCCGATGCGCTACAATGTCCTGCAGCACCATTTAAGGTGGAATGGGGGAAAAACACTGCGCACACGAATATGAAGCTAAGTTTCATCATGTTTTCTTTTCTTTGACGATTGAAGTTGTTTTTTCTCTTCTTGACGAGCATAAGAATGTTCCGCAATCTTAACAAATAAACCAAAAAAACTTTATTCTTGCTTCTCCGTGTATTTCTTCTTATTGAGGTATACATTTATTTCTTCTCCTGTTTTATGTCAGCCAACAGTAAAACAAAGCTACAGCGCCATCAAATTTGAGTGGCCAATTCATCATTACAACATAAACTGTTTTTGCTAGCCTCGTTTGTCCTTTTCGAATTACTGTAGAAACATGGTGATGCAACATGGCAGCCTCAGTAGGTGGCCCGTGACCAATGTAGATATAAACAGCTTATTCTAAGGTAAAATAATCAAACGACTTCTTAGTTTATAATGATTAGTTGTGTTTTTAATAATTTTTATTAGTTATTATATTAAATTCTGCTAAAAAATAACCCAAAATATTACATACTGTGCCTTTAATTGTTTTAAAGCAGCCGGTTTCCTCAATTTTTTTAAGCAAGTAAAATTTTTCCAGGCTCACAATGCAGCAGCTCTGATCAACTTCTAGCAATGCAACACACACTAACACACCATCACCATGTCAGTGTAAATGTAATGCTGAGAATGATCCACCATTCAAATAATACCTGCATCTGTGGTGGTTCTTTTGGGGTAACAACATATACAGAGAAACAGATGGACTACAGTCTGTAATTGTAGAACTACAACTTTAAGGCGCTGATGGGCAATGAGTGTAGATATCAATTTAACTCCACATAATCACTCCAGCAAACACAACAAGCGATACAGTTTTAAACTGTATTAAAAACATTTGTAATACATGTCAGTTCTTTATATTTCATACAGTGATTTGTTAGCTAATGTCAGTACTGTGGTCACTGAGTCCCACTCTTTGGCCAAAGAGGACGAAGGGTTTATCAGAGCAGGACAGAGGCCCACAAAGCCCCTATAAATAACCTAGCCTGAGTAGTTTTTCTTGGCACATCAGCACCGCACTGCTCACAAAAAGACATGGGCTCGTTGGCAGAATGCTTTACGCTTCGCTGTGTGTTCCTAAGTTTAACAGCATGCACGTGAGCCTGTTTCTCTCAAACCATCACACAAGCCCTGTTTCAATACAATTACACAACAACAGTAAAAATACTTTTCTTTACAGATTCAGAACTTCAAAATAATGAATATAGAGGTCATTGAGTCACCCAAAAACTTCAGTATAGCATTAAAAACAGACAGAATTGTCACTGAATTGTCAGCAACTTTTTTATGCCCACCAAACTTTGGTTGTGTTTCTATTTTTTGTGTATCTGAGCACAGTTGCCACATAATTTAAATAGTCAACATGTCACATACTGTATAAATCAACCATCAAAGAGCCGAATGTGATCAATTTCAGTCATTTAACGCTGGGTGACTGTATGGAAAGTTTCTAGCTATGATTCACGGACAGCAGTGAACATCATAAATTCCACTCTGACTGACTGACTGTGATTTGTTGAGTGACACATATTTGAGAATAACTGTCTAATGGGCAGAGCTTAAGTGTTATCATAATTTTACATCAGTGGCAGGTGTCACACTCATAAATTTTGCTTAAAATAAAATGTTTCCAAGAGGTCTTTTGATGGGTCCTTGCTTTTTCTGCATGGCTAGTGACCCCTGCTATGCAGCACATGCAACCAAACATCAGGGGGGATTTCCAAAAGAGAAATACATCCCCCACCCTCCATCCATTTACTCACAACTATCAGGTTTATTGACCCTACTGACTATTGCCTACTTTTTCAAAAAGCCTGAGATGCCTTCATGTGTTTTAATTTTAGTTCATAATGATGTAACTGCTGCTTCCTCATCTCATCATCAATATTAATTGGGTTGGTTGAGAAATTATTCAGATTTTAGAACAAAACAGTAGCCCTGATCTCAAAACGTGGGATTTTAATGAAAATATATCAACAAAAGCATGAATATTTAATGGCACTCAGTGGTTTGTTTGCTTTCTTGTTTCTGGTAAATAGAGTCAATTAACAATGAACAATCAATTAGTCAATTAGTTAACAATTAACAATCAATTAAGCAGTCAATTAATAAAGAAACTGAGAAAATAAAAATGTTCCAGAGTAGTAAATAAACATTTAACTGTATGTTTAAAATGAACATATAGAAAGATCGTTTATTACAAGGCAGTGACACAATCTGATAACAACAGCCTTAAATACTATGATCTCATGACAAGAGCATGTGCAGTATCGTGGTCCAGCCACCATCCCAGCGGTTGGTGAACAGCAGTGCTCGCAAACAGGGCATTCTGTGGGTGCTAATGCCCAGTTCAAAGCTCCATCTGCCTGGACTCGGAGCCAAGAGGGTGAGCTGAGCTGCCACTCGCTGCTGCACTTTATGGATGGTGGGTGGTGAAGCCACCGCCAAGGCTGAGCTGTCCAGTGTGCATTCCTCTCCTGTTGATTGGCACCTCCTCAACTTAGGTTTGTCATGAAACGATTCCGGGCTAGCACTACCTCACTGGACTAGTCCTGTCTCTCTCTGATTGCTGATGGATGTAATTCAAGGTGTTGAGACTTACAGTTATCTGTGCATCCGTGTGTGTCTGCAGCCCATGGTCAGGCTAGCGTGCTAAAGTTACAACAACCAAAGCCCGCTTGAGTCTCTGCTCTTCTCATCGCACACACACCAGCGATTTGCTGAAGGACGTTCAGACTTATCACCCTCTCAAAGGCCCTCTAGAGAGCTGCTCATGTAATTGCTGCTGCAGAAATTGTCAGTGTCACTGTACTGTATGAATGATTCGACACTCGTTTGTGTACGTATGACCTCATTTTGCATGTCTGGAGAAGGGCGAAAGATTTTGGCTTGGCCTGCTGTTGCCCCTGATGGGACTTCCTTTAATGTCCATTGTGATAAATAAGAACCGTGACAGCCAAGAAATTCGATTATTCTTGGTGTTATTTCTTATTGCCTCGCATTTTTGTCGCATGAGTTGATTAGACTTTGAAAGCACCTTGTGTATCTTGAGAGTTATCAGGATTCTTGTGCTGAGGGGTATTTGAGAGGAGGAGGATGTGCTCTGATATTTCTGGCCTCATCTCATCATGCTTGTGTTGCAGATGGATGAGTCTCGGCTGATTCGGATAGTGTAGCTGCACAAAAAAAATCATCAACTCTACACAACCTTATACTCTTAATTTTGGTGCCTGTCCATGTCTATGCTAAATGTACGCTGCTATGTTTCATGGAGCAGCTCCAAAAGAAATTTCTAAATGTCCTTTAGTCAGCAAATAGAAATTCAGCCACAGATTTCTCAGATATGCATATATACTCTCAACGCTTTGGCTCCCGTAAGAGTAACTATTTATATAAATGAAATGTGCAAGTGTGAAGAACCAAGCACACAATGTAAAGGTCGTCCAAGCCAAGAAACATTTAAGAACCTTTATTTTTAGAAAGAGAGGATGCTGAAGGTTAGAGTCAGTTGTGTGTACACACAGAACATGTTCTAAAGGTCTCCTGATGTTGATCTTCATGCTGAAGCAGTAGACATCTTCCATTCTCCAGCATGTGGAGGGTTTGCCTGAGGCTTAGGACACTGCACTGTCCCGGGGCTGACCCTTCTCTCTCCAACTGATGTGTGAAGGGAGAGGGGCAAGTCTGACACCAGCAGGGTCACTGTGGAACTCTGCATCACCTACCTCAGCACAATCCTGGCCAGACGAAAGGCCAATCGATCCACTGCTCCTGGGCCCTCCTCGCTGCCTGACCATGGATTACACAGGACGCATGAGAGATCACTCTCTACTGGCTAAAGGACGACAGCAGTCAGCACTGCTGATGGCAAATATGAGTGATAAGACTCTTCCAGGAAAAAACTCTTCTTTTCATGAGACCAGTCAATCAATCAATCAATGATGCAACACATTAACTTCAAAGTGAAAATGCAAAAAATGTCATTTGTGCACCACAAAAAGGTGCAGGAAGAAACAGAATATATTTGCTTGTTTTGCATTTACAACATCTAAAAGTACACATCACAGCTGCTGTAACAAAACCACATGTGTGGGATAAAATATCTTAAACTCTTTAATATTCTGTTGTACATTTTGGTAGACCACATTTGAGTCACTAGATCTTATTTGTAGCAGGTGTTAAACTTCATAGTGTCATCTCTACCAGTTGGTAGAGGTCTGTTTAGCTAAAACATCTCCTAGAGGTCACTAGAAATGCATTTTTTTGCAATGATTTACAGCCAAGAAATGAATGAAATCAAGTCACAAAAGCACACACACACACACACACACACACACACACACATATATATATATATATATATATGAGAGAGAGAGAGAGAGAGAGAGAGAGAGAGAGAGAGAGAGAGAGAGAGAGAGAGAGAACTTATGGTTTGTGTTGTAATTTAATCAGAAAATTCCATCTCAACCATTTGGTAGAGGTGTACATAAAAAAAAAAAACTGGGTGGGTCACACACTGATTATTTATATTATTGTCCCATAACAGCAAAAATCCATTGCTTCTGTCTTGTTGATGATGTTAAAGGGTTAACATTAAAGTATATTTCGTAAGTAAGTACAATAAGATTGAATAAAATAAGAACTTTTGCCTAAATGTTATGTGGTACTACTCCAATCGGGTCAAGGTCTGATTGTCTGAAGCTAGTGTATGTTTATACCCACCCTGTGACCCTCACTTGTACATTACTATTATTTTTTCTTATGTGACCTGGTTCTATGCCAGCTTTCCTACTCAGTCACAGCAGTTCCCACTGTTGACCCAAAGAGCTAGCCCAACTGTCATGGCGCCGTGAAAATGCATGAGACAGATAGGGAGGCCGACTGGCACCTGTTAGACACACTGTTCCACCCGTACCCCCACCCTGCTCCCTCCAATGCAGGGCACTATGCTCAAAGCACTTTACAAGGTGAGAAGAGCCAGAGACACAACAATTGAAAGATGAGCCGCACGGTCAGCTGCAGTCATCAATCATGCTTCAATCAATCACTGTCGCCCCCACTGCGTGCCAAAGTCCCGCCAGCCCACCGCCAGGAATGCTGGGTAATGAGGACCGGCATGGCTGGCTGGCATGCCACTCATTTCAAATGCCCAGGGAATGATCCCAGCGAGGAACTTTACTCCAAAAGAGGCACAACTCCGTCTCTACAGCAAAAGTATGACAACAGCCTGAAGCAGAGTATCAAAACAATCAAATAATTGTGCAATTACTGAAGTATTTGCCTTTTTAAAGACAGCCATGCTGGCATCATATCAAGCCAAAGATCAGAAGGTGACAAGCCTTTGATTGGGATGTATTCCTATTTGACTTCTTTTTAGTCTTTTTGTTTGTAAATTTTGTAAAATAAAGGTGATTGGTTGCCTATGTGATATGATTTGCTAGTTATCTTCCAGGCTTGGTGATGAATAATTTTGGGTCCAGACCTTTCTCACTGGTACTGTCACAGTTGGAGGGAGAATTCCTAGCACGTTGTTTAGTCTGTCACATACAGGAATTGTCTTTGGGAAAAATGACTGAACTTTTAATGATCTCAGATTGCTTAAAGGTGAAAAATAAAGCAGCGGAAAAAAGTTTGGAAAATTCCTTCTTAGAAAGATTCCCTGCACAGCCCTGAAATTCAGAAATATGACAATTTCAGTACATATCGAAGCCTTGTGCACTTGGATTTATATATGACGGGGGTAGTGATTGGGGCTGAGGGACCAGGCGGGGTTGCAGTGAGCAGGTAGTCTTGAAAAGGACAGCACGTGAAATGAACAGTAATCCTCAGTGCTGAAGAAACGGTCCGTACCGCAAATGGGAATTCCATGAGAAAATTCTGAAGCATTTATTATTTAGAGTGTCCCATGTGACGGTCCCTGTAAAAATGGCGTGGGAGGCGGGAGCAGGAAATGGAGGTATATCATAAAACATGCGATTCATCCCTGCCCTGTTCAGTCATGTGGAAAGGCTGATTTTGAAACGCTGGCTGCGTATACGCCTGATCTAATAACACTGTGCTCACTATGTTTGCCTTGATCATATATAATATATTAGATCTTATACAAAATATTGTTTTGAGTTTGCTCTTCAAGACTCCTGCTGGTCATTGACAGCGAATACATTTATGCAAAACTGTCCTGAAAATCAAAATAACCATCCCTGTAGTGGACTGTGGAGGGATGTCTATGTTAAGGCAAAGTCTTATCTAAGCTGGGTCTTTAATCTGCTCCCATTCTAAATGCTACATCGTAGTTATTTAGTGCTATGTAATTTGTGGCAAGTATCTTCATGCTCTGGGAAACTTCCTAGTCTGAGAGTCTGGCTGCTTGTGACCTGGCGTTTTGGTTTTGTCCTTTCTGTTTTAAATCCTAGAGATGCTGCAGAAACAGAGACACCTGAGAGATTATACTGAGATTTAGGTGTGCTTTCTGGTTAGTTCTTAAGATGCTGCAGTAACAGAATCCTCCTGCTTTGGGGTTAGTCTTTAGAGATTCGGTTTGCACGTTATTCTCGTGGTTTTTGGTTTTTGCTAGTTTGGGAATGCATATTTTTATTTTCCGCTGAAGAATGTCTAGTCGCAAAGTATAAATAAAGGTTCTTAACTCTTTAAAGTTCTAAGAAAAATCAATTTATAACTTTTTTTTTTTATTAGAAAAAATTTGGGTTAGGTGCCTTGCTCAAGGGCACTTCAGTCATGCCTTGAACGGGGATTGAACCAACAACCTTCCGGCCATAAAACAAGATCACTCGCAAACCACCAGAACACGGCTGCCCCTAATGTGGCAGTTCTTTAAACTTTAAAAAAATAATAATCTTCCCATTTAAACTGATCTTCTCATCAATGAAGAAGAATCACCCACTTTATTATTATTTAGTCAACCAGTTCACTTAAAAAAACAGATTTGGAGATTTTATTTTGTAGTTTAAAATTGTAATATTTCCTTTTTAGTGTACACAGTTTAGAAAATGTGGTGTTCAAATCGTTTCAGGGTTTAAAAAAAACATCTCTAGTTACTTGGACTGTCTTTGCTATGTACGGTTTTGGGTGATGTTCAGGGTGTCCTTTGATGTTGGAGAGTTTGAGAGAACCATGAAGCACTGTTATTTGTAACTTTTCTGCTTCTTCTCTGCCAGCTCACCCTCTTCACTTCACAGGAATGTGCTGTTCTCTCCCTTCTGCTCTCTGGCAAGACACTACAGATCTTATTTGTATTAAGTTCTAACTTTTCTTTAAGAAATAATATTTCTAATGAAATTAGAAACAGCAATGGAAATAACCTCCTCTATCTAACATTTTTACCATTTGCTCATCCATTATCCTCTCTGTGCTGTCTGCTCTAAAAGGTACATTTTCAAGGAAGTGCACTTGATAGCCAGACATGTGTCTCTCTGGAACCTATTAAGAAAATATATTAAATAAATTCCCTCCCATTGTGATTTGTATTAGGAGTCTTAACCCCTGACTAGCATCAAGGCTTTTGGAGACATGAAGCTCTTGATAGTAGAGTGATGACTTTAATTGGGCCTGTTCATGGTAATGTTATTGTTTTTGGCAGGGATGCTCCAGTGCTTGCCCACTCAGTTGTTTCTTTCTCTGCATGACTGCAATGTACTATATCTATTACAACATCTCTTTTTAGGTAGTATCTCTTTGCCTTTAGCTGGATTACTGGTTTTGTTAAAACATTTGGTAACACTTACTAAGAAGCCTGTATTTATAAGCCATTATACATGTAGTTGTAACTATTTATAACTTAGTAATAATGCTTTGTAAGCATACTTATAAACTCAATGATCTGCAGTTATAAAGGCCTTATTAAAATGATAAAATAATAATAATAATAATAATAATAATAATAATAATAATAATTATTATTATTATTATTATTATTATTATTATTCTTGATGTGATGACATTTTGAATGTTCATAATGTTTTGTTAATTGTAATTAGGCCTTTATAACTGCACAAATCATTATTTGTTTATAATGCATTATAGTTGATTATAACATTAATATTGTAACAAGTCATCAACCCCTTGTGATGCATTATTAGAGATTATAAGTATGCTTACAAAACCTAAAGAGTTACAACCACATTTATAATAGCTTAACCCTAAATATAGTAAAACCCTAAACTGCCCAAAAATGTTTGATGCCTTCGCGCAGTGGAGCTACAAGCCTAATTTAGCAAGTAAATAAAGCTTCAAACCCTAAAACAAACACTTTCAGCCTAAAAGAGCCAAGTCGTTAAATGATCTCATGTTGGCAGTCTTTTGGGGGTTGAAGGGGTTGAGTTCTGATTTGGACTGTCAATGCACAAGCGTAGAAACACTCCATCCAAACGCCATGGTGTTTTGTATTAAAACATGTATTTTACAGGTTTGGTTGGGAATGGGCCAAACTTTGGCACTGATTTCAGTTTTTTTTAAATCTTTGGATAACTACTCTGTGATCATGTTAATCAGGACTAAATGTTTAATTAAGGTAAACATTGAATACAAATTTTTTATTTGTCTCACAAGTGGACAAAGTAGGGCATCTCAAAGTCTAGAATATTGTACATCATTGTTTCAAAAAGTCATATTTTATGTTCATTATAGATAAAGTGATATTTCAAGTCTTTTGTTTATATATATATATA
>BRDA01043518.1:0-12638 GCA_036984385.1 Crenuchus spilurus
TTTGGAATCATACTCAAAATCTCATACCACCCTCATGGAGTCTGTTTCTGGCAGTTTGAGCAGAAACATGGATATTAGTGGTCTGCTGGAGGTCAGTTTGCAGGGCTCTGACTCTGCTCCTCCTGTTCCTCCTTGCACAAAGAAGGAGGTAGCGGTCCTGCTGCTGAGTTGTTGACCTCCTACGGCCCCCTAAATGTCCCCTGGTGTACTTGCCTGTCTCCTGGTATCTGCTCTATGGTCTGGACACTGTGCTGACAGACACAGCAAACCTTCTTGCCATAGCTTGCACTGATGTGCCATCCTGGATGAGCTGCACTACCTGAGCAACTTCTGTGGGTTATAGACATCACCTCATGCTACCTCTATGGTGAGAGAACTGACAAAATGCAAAAGTGACCAAAACATCAGCCAGAAAGGATGAGAACAGAGAAAAGGTCTGTGGTCACCACCTGCAGAACCACTCCTTTAACAGGGGTTAACAGGGGTTGTCTTGCTAATTGCCTCTCATTTCTACCTGTTGTCTGTTCCATCTGCACAACAGCAGGTGAAATTGATTCACAATCAGTGTTGCTTCCTAACTGGACAGGTTGGTTTCACAGAAGTGTGGTTTGACTTAGAGTTACATTGTGTTGTTTAAGTGTTCCCTTTATTTTTTTTGAGCAGTGTATTTGCATTGTATTTTCATATCAAGCCCTTTATATAGGCAATACATTGGCCTCTCAAGTAGGCTTTCAATGTATCCCAAAAAATAAAGCTGTTGGTAGAAGATGGTTTATTAGTCATAATGAAAAATTATATCTGCTCTCTAAAAAATTTACAAAATTCAGGACATTTCAAAAGCAATGGATTACTGTAATACAAATTTAATTTAGTCTTATCGGGTCTGGTTGTCTTGTGGGACTCAAGTGGTGGAAGGTGTCCTGTTTGGTGACCTCAGGATTCCATATCTGCATTTTGCAGATGATGTGATAATGCTGGCTTCCTCAAACTAGGACCTCCAGTTCTAACTGGACCAATTTGCAGCTGAGTGTTAAGCTGCTGGGATGAGAATCAGCACCTCCAAATCTGAGACCATGGTACTCAGCTGGAAAAAGGTGGAGTGCTCTCTCCATGTTGCAAGGATGTCTTTGCCTGGAGGAGTGGAGGAGTTTAAGTATCTCGGGGTCTTGTTCATGAGTTAGGGTAAGAGAGAATGGGAGATTGACAGGCGGATTGGTTCAGCATCCGCAGTGATGTGGGCTCTGTCCTGGTCTGTCTTGGTGAAGACAGAACTGAGGCAGAAGACAAAGCTCTCTGTTTATCAGTGGGTTTATGTTCTAATTCTCACCTATGGTCATGAGATTTGGGTAGTGAGTGATAGAATGATATATATTTATAGACCTTACCAAACGTCACATGCAACACAATGATGTATATCAATCTATATAACCTGACATGGGAGAATAGTTTTTTTGTCTAATTAATTTTTGTTATACTATGCTTTGTAAGTATGTGTGATAGAATGTAAAAAAAATTACTTAGTCTATTTAATGTATGCAGTAGTGGAAAAATGGCAATGCAAATGGAAACTGCAAAAAAAACATGTTCAGTATTTGGCAAAATTTTCCATTTTGCTCAGTTTAGGTTTTGACAACAATTTCCATTTTGGTGTATCCAAAAATCAAGAGTATATGAAGGTGATGGACTAACAGAAACCTGATTGTTAAATGTGAGAACAATCTGAATAATCATGACACTTGAATCTGACATTACACTGACATGATCTGTCAGGTTCTGACATAATATTGACAAAGTAAACACATACTATGCTATGTTCAAATGAATAACTAAATATTTTTCAAAGTGACAGAAATATACAAAGGATGATGTCACCAAGACAATAATTCTGGCAAATTGTTTCAGTGATCAATAAAGACTATAAAAGATGTCAAGGGTGGAAAGAAGTATTAACCCTTTTGGTTATATGGAATAATCACATGTTCAGATGCATATGATCACATGATCGGGTTCTTCAAGTACCCAGTAAGGGCCATCATTCCCTATTTAATCAGATCTTCCAGTTACAGCAGAGCCAAAGAGCAGTGTTCCAGAGCTTTGGCAATGCTTCTCTCTGCATTTCTGCTGCTCTGTGTTTTGAAAGCAAAGGGAGAAAAAGCTAAATGCCAAATGATCGGGAGTCCAGAGTACCCCCTGCTTTCCAAGGATGGAGATGTTGTCATTGGAGGAGCTTTTTCAATTCATAGCACAATTTCACTACAGACAGTGTCATTTACTGAGAAACCACCACGTCTAACCTGCAGCAGGTTTGTTTTTACTTTTCTTCTACTACCATTGAAAATCAAAGTCATTTGTATCTACGTGTAAAATGAAGCCAAACTGTATAGTATTATTGTATATTATTGTATAAATGTTTTATCACTACCACTATGATAAAACAGTTTTTGTCTCTTTCCATAGTCTGGACTTCAGAGAAGTACAGTTTGTTCAAACCATGATCTTTGCTATTGAAGAAATAAATAACAGCAGCCTTCTTCCTAATATTTCAATTGGATACAAAATATTTGATAGCTGTAGCTCAACATTAGGTTCTATGAGCTCAACCATGTCCTTGATAAATGGCCAGGAGTTTACAGCACAAGAAACCTGCCCTGGCCACTCAGCAGTGCAAGCCATTGTAGGGGAGTCAGAGTCTTCCTCAACTATCGTGATGTCAATAGCAACAGGGCCATTCAAGATTCCAGTGGTAAAATACATGGACATCAGTCTGTTTTTGCTTAAACATGCAGTCATTGTGCAGCATTAAATGTTAATATGTGTCCTTTACTCCACACAGATCAGTCATTTTGCCACCTGTGCTTGTCTGAGCAACAGAAGAGAATATCCATCCTTTTTCAGAACAATTCCCAGTGACTACTACCAGAGCAGAGCACTGGCTCAGCTGGTTAAGTACTTCGGTTGGACTTGGGTAGGAGCAGTGAGAAGTGATAATGACTATGGCAATAATGGCATGGCCACGTTTATAGAGGCAGCAGAAAAAGAGGGAGTATGCATTGAATATTCAGAAGCAATTCTAAGGACAAATTCAAAGGAGAGCATTGCTAAAGTGGTGGAGGTGATCAGAAAAGGCACTACTAAAGTTTTGATTGCATTCCTGGCCCAAAGTGAAATTGATGTTCTATTAGAGGAGGCCCGGGCTCAAAACGTGACAGGGCTACAGTGGATAGGCAGCGAGTCCTGGATAACTGCCAAATACCTGGCAACCAAAAAGACATCAGATGTTATCAGCAGTGCAATTGGCTTCACTATCAGTAAGTCAGAAATTCCAGGCTTAAAGGACTTCCTTGTCAAAGTCCATCCATCTCAGAGTCCCTCAAGTGCCCTTCTGAGAGAATTCTGGGAAATAACATTTGACTGCCAGTTTCCTCCAACAGTTGAAAATGTGAAACTCTGCACTGGATTTGAGAATCTCAACGAAATAAATAACGTATTCACTGATGTATCAGAGTTAAGGATTGCCAACAATGTGTATAAAGCAGTTTATGCAATAGCTCATGCTCTGCATAGCACATTGGTCTGCAAAGCTGATGATACTTATGTAAATGAAATTTGCACCCAAAAGGATATGCTACTGTCTAGTGAGGTAGGAAATGTTTCTTGAAGGATATTGAGAAAAACCAAGTAAATGAACATACACAGGCACAAATTTATCCTTCTTTTTCAGGTACTACATTCTTTACAGAATGTGAACTTCACAATGCCCAATGGTGAGCGTGTGTATTTTAACAGCAATGGAGATCCTACTGCAAGGTACGAGCTGGTGAACTGGCAGAAAAATGCAGATGGAGACATTGTCTTTGTTACAGTGGGTTACTATGATGCTTCTTTGCCAAGTGATGAGCAATTTGTCATGAATCCTGTCAATATAGTTTGGGCTGGAAATAATCATTTGGTAGGTAAATAGAGATTACACACACACTCACACACACACACACACACACGCAAACACAGTGTGATTTGTTGAGATTAACTGAGACTGTCTGGCAGAGGCCGAGATCTGTTTGCAGTGAGAGCTGTCAGCCTGGCTTCAGACAAGCACAAATCAAAGGAAGGCCGTCATGCTGCTTTGCTTGCGTACAATGCCCTGTGGGTGAAATCAGCAACGAGACTGGTAATCCAGGTTTCCTTACAGTAGAGGCATTATTATGTCAGAAATGCATAAAATCTAAGCCTACTAGGGCATTTAAAATCTTAATATTGTGAAAAAGTTAATTTCTGTTAATTTTATTGAAAAAGTGTCATATTTTAAATGTATTAAATGTAAAGTGACCTGTCAAGCCTTTTCTTTGTTTTACTGTTAATCACTATGGCTTACAGAGCCAAGCAGAGATCCAGAATCTCACTTCATAGAATATTTAATTTTGAATTTGGAGTAAATAACTATTCTAAATAGTTTTAAATTCTAAATGATGGAGATGAGTACAGTATAACGTTTACATTGTGCATGTTGTTATAAGTTGTTACTAGTATGAGTTGTGCATGAATGTTAAAATCACTGATCATTGTTTCATTTTAGACTCGGTGGAATGCATCAAATGCCCTTTGGAGTACTGGTCAAATGAAAACCACAGCCTATGTGTCCCAAAGAAAGTGGAATACCTCTCGTTTGATGAAAACATGGGAATCCTCCTGACTGTGGTTTCATTAACAGGAGTTTCATTAACTGTAGCTGTAGGCCTGGTATTTTTCTACTTCAGAGACACACCACTTGTAAAGGCAAGCAACATTGAGTTGAGCTTCCTGCTGCTGTTCTCGCTGACCCTGTGCTTCCTGTGTTCATTGACTTTCATTGGTCGTCCCTCTGAGTGGTCCTGCAAGCTGCGCCACACAACATTTGGGATCACTTTTGCACTTTGCATGTCATGCGTTCTTGCAAGAACAATAGCAGTGGTGATGGCATTCAAAGCCACAGTACCAGGAAATAATCTTCCTCAGTGTTCAGTGCCTTTACAGAGAATTTGTGTCTTCAGTTGCAAAGTTTTTCAAGTCATTATATGTACTCTGTGGTTAGCCTTAGCTCCTCCAGTACCTAGCAAAAACATGGCTCACTCGGCTGATAAAATTATTCTCGAATGTGATCTAGGTTCTACTGTAGGTTTCTGGGCTGTGCTGGGGTATATTGGACTCTTGGCTCTGCTGTGTTTTGTTTTAGCTTTTCTGGCTCGGAAGCTGCCTGATAACTTCAATGAAGCCAAGTTCATCACATTCAGCATGCTCATATTCTGTGCAGTCTGGATCACCTTCATCCCAGCTTATGTCAGCTCTCCTGGAAAGTTCACTGTAGCTGTGGAGATATTTGCTATTTTAGCCTCCAGCTTTGGTTTACTCTTCTGTATATTTATTCCAAAATGTTATATTATTATACTCAAACCTGAACAGAATACTAGAAAGCATCTCATGGGCAAAGCATATACAAAATGATAATGACCTATCTTTCCATTTAGGTTGTACATACATTACATTCATACAGTAAATGAATACAAATGCTGCAATGAAACAAACTAAACTAAAATATTCTGCATATAAATACTGCATTCTCACTTTCGTTCATCCACATTCTTGTAAGACAGTAATATACATTTACCTATACATCACTCTAGGGATCATGACAGATAACATAGATTATGATAGATTACTGATTCGTAATAAAGCAAAATAAATTAAACTAGCTGCAGAAATAATGACAATTTAGCATGACTAAACCACTCACTTATTCTTGCAAGTACAAAGTCTTAAAAAATATTTTAAAGGGCCTATATGGACAACAAAATATTCAGGTTTGATGGCTCTGACCATTTCATACAGTCCATTTAATCCATAACCAGTACATTCATATTGTATATAGCCACCTATTGAGCCAACAACATTTTTGCTCCATTCATTTACTTTCAGCCTGGGCTGTTTTTGAAAGAGAAAAAATACAGGGTAGTAAATCAGCGAAACAGAGCTCATTTACATACGGTAGATCCATCTCAAAGGCACAGTAACAAAATGAGCCCACTTCATTCAAGAGGTAAATGAAATTAATTATGCCTAAATTCAAGAAAATATAAGATATAAGCCAATTAAAGGGGGCAGCCGTGGTCCTGAGGTTAGGGATCTCGTCTTGTGACTAGAAGGTTGCTGGTTCGATCCCCAGGCAGGTCATAACTGAAGTGCTCTTTTGCAAGGCACCTAACCCAACAACTGCTCCCCAGGCGCCATGGACAGGGCTGTCCACCACTTTGGGCACATGTTCCTACAGCCTAGTGTGTTCACTAATGTGTGTTTGCATGGATGGGTTAAATGTGAAAGTCGAATTCCTTTGTGTGCAAACACATTGGCCAGAAAATAACTTACACTTTTACATCTTAAGACAAATCCCTACAAGTACAACTATAATAAAACAGGAGTAATGGATTTAACCTATGGGCTGATTGGTAAATTTTTGATTGATAAATTGCTTCATTTTTGTGTCAATTATCACATATGCTCTGATAATTGGACAAACATGATAGATGTATCACTTAGCAACATGTCAGGTCCTATGTTCTACAGTTATAAGCTGTACATAATGCACATATCAGCTTGATATTAATAGAGGATCCTGTAATGTACAGCATATGGAACAGACAATCTGCATGTTTCTGTAGATGGTGATATCTCCTCAAGTGGCATTTTTTTATTCCTGCTGTATCCAGTTGGTGTGATATCCCCGGGAATATGAGGTGTTATGGTAAGACAATTCAATGTGATATGAAAGAACTAAAAAGCACTATCCTGACCCCAGAAAAACATATCATTACAGTGTATGACATTAAATGGATAAGACATCCATCCGTCATCTTCTTTATCTGGGTCCGGGTCATGGGGCAGCAACCAAAGCAAAGAAGCCCAGACCTCCTTCTCCCCAGTCACGTCTTCTAGCAGATATGGGAGGATTCTACAGTGTTCCCAGGCCAGCTGAGACATACAATCTCTCCAGCATGTCCTGGGCCTTTCCTGGGGTCTCCTTCCAGTTGGACATGCCCGGAACACTTCACCTGTGAGGCGTGCAAGAGGCATCATAACCAGATGCCTGAACCACCTCATCTGGCTCCTCATGACATGGAGGAGCTGTGGAAATCTTTCTCAGATGTCCTATCTCCTCACCCTATCTCTAAAGAAGAGCCTGGACACCCAGCAGAGAAAACTCATTTCAGGCACTTGTATCCATGATCGCATTCTTTTGGACACTACCCAAAGCTAATAGCCATAGGTGGGAAGATAAACTGAGTGGTAAACTGAGAGCCTTGTCTCTCTCTTCACCAAAACAGACCGGTAAAGAGTCCACATCACTGCAAATGCTGCAAAAAGCTGCCTGTCAATCTCCCATTCCTTCTTACCCTCACTTGTGAACAAGATACTGTTCAGAACCTGAGATACTTAAACTCCTCCACTTGAGGCAGGGACACCTTTCCAACCCAGAGAGAGCACTGCACATTTTCCCGACTGAGTAAAATGGTCTCAGATTTGGAGGTGCTGATTCTCATCCCGGCCAATTCACACTGTAAACTGATCCAGAGAGAGCTGGAGGTTCTCATTCAATGAAGCTAGCAGGACCATTTCATCTGTAAAAAAGCAGATGTGGAATCCTGAGGCCACCAAACTAGATGCTTTTCATTTGGCTACAACAAGAAACTCTGTCCATAAAAATTATTAACAGAATAGATGACAAAAAGCATATCTGGAGCCCAACCTTAAATGGAAATCAGTCCGACTTACTGCAATGCGGACCAAGGCCTTGCTCCATTTGTATAGGGACTGGATATGCCTTAGCAATGAGCCCAGTACCTCATACTCCCAGAGCACCCCCACAGGATACCCCCAAGAGACATATGGCAAGGGTCAAACGCCTTTCCCAAATCCACAAAGCACATGTGGACTGGTTGAGGAAAGTCCCATGTACCCACAAGGATCCTAGCAATAACACAGAGATGGTCCAGTCTTCCATGACCAGGACGGAGCCCACATTGATCCTCCTGAATCTGAGGTTCGACTATCAGTCAGACTCTCTCTCCTATACCCCTGAATAGACTTTAATGGGGAGGCTGATTAGTGTGGTCTCCCAATAGTTGGAACATACCATCCAGTCCCAATTCTTAAAGATGGGAACCACCACACCCATCTACCAATTAAGAGGAACTGACCCCAATGTTGCAAAGACATGTCAACCAAGACAGCCCCACAACATCCAGAGCCTTGAGAAACCCAGGGCGGATCTCATCCATCCCCAGGGCCTTGCTACTGAGGATTTTATTAACCACCTTGGCCACGTTAACCTGAGTGTTGGGCAAGTGCGCCCAGATAGTCAATTGATAGTTGTTTTCCATGTCCTTACTGAACTCATGTCCGTGTCCGTGTTTTTGCCTCAGCAATAGCTGAAGCTGAAGGCAATCCTCTGGGCCCTTCAGTACTCATCAGCTGCCTATATATACAGTACTTATGACATAATGCTTCTGGATGAAGGGGGACCTACTCCTGAACTGATCCATGGGTGCCATGATTAATGAGGCTGTGGGCATGGGCGTGGTAGTAGGGGGAAAAGTGGACCTGACTACCCAGGGCCTGAGTAGGGAGAGGGGCCCATAAAAATCATGAATTTTTTTTTTGGTTGTTTTCATTTCAAATGAATTGGGCCCTCAAATTAATTAATTATTAATTAATATTTCAAATATATTGATAATATCAACTGAGGAAATGAACTTTAGTCAGTCCTCTAAACATATTGGACATTCTGGGGGCCCCCTCTTGGAGGCCCAAAATGGTTTAGTCCGCCCAACAGCGACTAGCGACAAGTTTAACATCAGTGAGCCTAGATTAATGACCTGGGGGCTACACATCATGCTGCTAAAAAGCAGAAATCAGGATTTCAAAAGAAGAAAGAAAAGGAGGAAAAAGAAAGAAGGCAGAATGAGGGGAGACAGCTGTTGACGGCTTTCTTTCCCAAAGGTGAACCGAGTTTTCTTATTATGCAAAGTCCAATTAAAGTTAAAGTAGTCCACTCCAGACAGCTGCTGCTGATTTTTGCAGGCTCACGTGAAGTCATTAGTTTAGTTAGTTGCCAACCAGGCTGCTTGCGGCTGTAAGTATAAAGACAATTATGAGCTGCTAATGTTAGTTATCAACTTTAACCAGTTTCAGAAACAGAGAGAGAGAGAGAGAGAGAGAGAGAGCTAGTTAGCTAGTTAGCTGCTGACTGGTAGAATTGCTGCCTAAATGCGAGTTGTTTACCTTACCTTAAGACAGGGACAGACCCTGAACGCACGCTAATATCATGCCGAAAATTTTTGTGGGTTTGCGAATTCTAGTGTTAAAGTAAGTTAGTCTTTTGGTTCAGTGTGTGTGCTTTAGCCTATTGTCTACTAACACAGCAGAGCTAAAAGTGAAACTCTGTGCTGAGACTTAAAAAATGATCCACCAGCAATATTTCTGCCACATATATCAACATGTAAATAGCCTACATATAATATACAGCTTTTTTATTTAAATAAATACCCCCTTTTTTGCTCATGTGCCTCGTTTACTGGCATTTATAGGGGCCCACTGACATTGAGAGTGTACAGGGCCCCAAATTTGCTGCTACGCCCCTGGCTGTGGGTATGTGCGAACTCACTGCCCTCTGTGTGCATGTATGTACAAAGTAAGTCGTGTACCCAAATGGGTCAAATAAAAAAAATTACCCTGAAGGAATTAAGTACCTACACTTCTTCTTAAGCTTTCCGATATTGAAATATACTTTATTGTTTATATTTTATAGTGCCATGTAAATATCATGAAGATACTTTATTTGCAAAATATTTACTTTTCAGGATGTTTTCTGCCAGACTGATCTGCTAGTCAAAAACCCTGTCACACTAGATGAACATTATGATGAATGTGTTTAAAAAATGAATTTCATTTCAGTAAAAACACAGTATTTTAATTTAATTTAGTGCTATCTTAAATGAAACAAAAAATTATACAGAAATATACTTTCATGTTACTATCTTCTTATTGCCATGCAAATATCACAAGAGCAACTGTAAAAATGTAATCTCTATGTTATTTTATTAAACTGTTATCTATATATAAAGATATAAAGAGAAATAAATTTAAAGTTAAATATGTTAAAGGGCACTTCAGAGTCGATGGTGTGATAGGAAGGAGGGGGCAAGTCTGGGGATTTGATGACATGTTACAGCTTGAGAACAAGCTGGCACAAAGGTTCTCATGAGGATGCACTTGTGTGGAAAGCAATCAAACATGTGTCCCTGCAAGTATCAAGACCTCAAATAACAACCTTATTAATTACACAGCAGCTGGGATCAGCAACACATTACTATAATAAACATCTGCGGGGTTTGACAGTGTTGTGAATAACAGTGTCATAGAGTAAACACTGCATGATGCAATTAACTTTTAAATCATGCATAAACAGTTAATTGTTTATTTTGCATTTTGCAAGTCACAAGTATGACTGAACATCCTAATCCGGGTACTTACAGGCCTCAATGACAGTGAAGCAAGAAAGTAAGCAAGATTCATCCCTTTTATGTTGGTAATCCAAAGACAAATGACCAAGTACTCTGGTATTTGTTCATAACTAATAGATGTCATATTAATGCTATTATAACCTGAATGCAAGGCATGTAGTTTATGACACAGTATGACTTTCTACACTAAATGTAGTCTTTCAACATTACTAAAACTTATTTCCAGACTCACAAATATGTGACCCCGCCCGGGAAAACCAGGCCAAAGTCAGTGGGCAACTTACTGAGATATCTTGTCAATATTGTGTCACTCACATTAGCAACAAAAAATTAGCCACTCTATATCACTGCTGTAAATGAAAGATAATAGTCTCAGATATCTATCGTAGTACATATTTTGATCAAAAACAAAACTTAAATTCACAAAAAAGTTGTTTAGAAAAAAATAATGACAGTTCAAATTCTGAGGAAAGCCCAAGTTTAAGTTTAAATTAATGAGAAAACTCTAGTTTAAGTTACAACTCTACAATTCTGGGTACTTCAGTCCATTTTTTAGGATACGTCAGGGCATGCTCTTCTTATAATCTATCATTTAATATGTATAGTGTTTCACAATTTCTAAATTATTTCATTAGGTCAAATCAGAAAATATTTATTAACACTAGTATTTATTTTCAGCTGAAAGCTGGATTAAAACTGGAAGTTATAGTGTTTTGACAAAAAGTGTTAATTATTAAGGCTGTCAAAGTTATACGTGATAATAATACATTAAAGATCACAATTTAAATAAAATCTCAATTTAACGCAATTTTAATGCAAATTCCATTTGGCCCTGCAAGTCATCCTTAGTTCATGTTGAGCCTTGATTGCTCACAGCATCTGTCACTAAGAGTAGAGGAGTAAAGGCTGGTTTATACTTTCTGCATTGACTGCTGTTTGAATGATGACGCAAGGATTGTGCATTTGCCGGGATGAAAACGCATTTATGCTCAGTTGTGTCATGGATCAGAGGCATGGTGATATTCTCCTAACCACTAGGTGGCCTTGTGTGGAAAAATACCGATCTGGGGTGCATTTCCCAAAACATTCTTAACGCTAAGTACTTCATAACCTCGTACTTACGAACATTCTTAAATTTACAAGTGTTTCCCGAAAGCCTTTGTAACCCACGTTGTACTTAAACTTGTTTGTAAATCTACGAGTGGTCTGACCCTCTCGTAACTGGCCATGTTGTTCTTAACTTGAAGTTCACGTGCAGTTCTGTCTGAAAAACGAAAGAGGCCGCTGATCATCCTTTGACAAACGCAACACTCAGCAATACAAACAAGAATTCGTGAACATTTACATTTCCCTTGGACAGCGTAATTGCGTCACGTAAATTAGAGTCAGCATCCTTAGTTTAATACTAATAATATATAGTGTCCCAAGCAATGGTTACAAATTGGCCTACTAAGCTTGTCAACTCTTAACCAATCAAATTCACTGATTAATCATGGACACATAACCAAGAGGATTTGCATATTTATAGGTAGGCTTGGCATGCATTGGACAGCAACTGCAAGTGATTTTTTTTTAATTTTTGCATGTATGTAGTGTAAATAGTTTTTTGATGTTTGGTTTTATTATTATTGTTTACATAATGATACATTTGTGGCTTAATAATGAAGCCGTGGCCTAGTGGTTAAGGTTCTGGTCTGGTGACCTGAAGGTCGCTGGTTCGATCCCCAGGCAGGTCACGACTGAAGTGCCCTTGAGCAAGGCACCTAATTCCCAATTGTAAGTCGCTTTGGATTAAAGCGTCTGCTAAATGCCTCAAATGTAAATGTATAAACACACATTTTCTGACTTCTGTTTTTGTATGGGGGGGATGCATTAAAAGATCTGTCTGAACAAGCGAACAAGCCCTCCCTTATACTGTAAAGGTGCCTATATCTTTCTGCTACCAGTCTCCCTTCAAAATGTTCTCAAAAGAAAAAGAAGTGATTGTGATTAACTATATGAAATTCTGAAATTAATTACATTTTTAATTATTTGACAGCCCTATTCATTATATATTGAATTTTACGGTAAAGCAATTGTTGAAACTTT
>BRDA01043519.1:0-13456 GCA_036984385.1 Crenuchus spilurus
AGAACATTAAAGCTCATCTCAATTTTTCCAGAACACATCTTGATGATCCCCAAGACTTTTGGGAAAACATTCTGTGGACCGATGAGACAAAAGTTTAACTTCTTTGAAGGTGTGTGTCCCATTACATCTGGTGTAAAAGAAATGCTGCATTTCAGAAAAAAGAACATTATACCAACAGTAAAATATGGTGGTGGTGGTGGTAGTGTGATGATCTGGGGCTATTTTGCTGCATCAGGACCTGGAAGACTTACTGTGATAAATGGAACTATGAATTCTGCTGTCTAGCAAAAGATCCTGAAGAAGAATGTACCATCTGTTCGTGACCTCAAGCTGAAACAAACTTGGGTTCTGCAGCAGGACCATGATCCAAAACACACTAGCAAGTCCACCTCTGAATGGCTGAAGAAAAACAAAATGAAGACTTTGGAGTGGCCTAGTCAATGTCCTGACCTGAATCCTATTGAGATGCTGTGGCATGACCTTAAAAAAGCCGTTCATGCACGAAAACCCTCCAATGTGGCTGAATTACAACAATTCTGCAAAGATGAGTGAGCCAAAAGTTCCTCCAACGCTGTAAAAGACTCATTGCAAGTTATCACAAAAGCTTGGTTGCAGTTGTTGCTGCTAAGGGTGGCCCGACCAGCTATTAGGTTTAGGGGGCAATCACTTTTTCACACAGGGCCATGTAGGTTTGGATTTTTTTCTCCCTTCATAATAAACATCTTCATTTAAAAATAGTATTTTGTGTTTACTTGTGATGTCTTTGAATAATATTTAAATTGGTGTGATGTTCCGGAACATTTAAGTGTGACAAACATGCAAAAAAACAGGAAATCAGGAAGGGGGCAAACACTTTTTCACACCACTGTATATGTGCACTTTGTAGTTCTATAATTACAGACGGTAGTCCATCTGTTTCTCTGTATACTTTATTGGACCATTTCAGCACCACCATAACAGTTATTTTTTAGGTGGTTGAACATTCCCATCGCTGCATCAACTTTGATGTGGTGGTGGTGTTAGTGTGAGTTGCACTGGTATCAGACACAGCAGAAATACTGGACTTTTTAAACAACTCAGTGTCACTGCTTTAATGAATTGTCCACTAACCACAAATATCCAGCTAAGTGTGTCAACTGAGAAGTCCTGTGTCCATAGATGAAGATTTAGAAAACCCACACAAACTTTGCAGCAACAGATAAGCTCCTGTCTCTGACTTTACATCTACAAGGTGGACCAACAATGTAGGTATCTCTTAATATAGTGGACAGTGAGCTAAAATAGTGTTTAAAACCTCTTGAAGCTCTGCTGTGTCTGATCCAACACAACATACACTACCATGACACCCCCACATTGCAGTCATTGCAGTGCTGAGGATGGTGCCACTTAGCTACTCGTGGCTCCCAGTTATAAACAGCTGTAACATCACCAAGGTTTGAACTCCTGATCAGGATCTTCACATAACTCCTCATTGTGGGAATAATGCTTATACCACTCAGTGCCGCAAAAGTATAACCCCCCCTGTTAATAAAGCAAGTAAAAGATGCTGTTATAATGTTAAAAACACATTTAGACCTGTTCAGCAGCCTGTGAGTGGCACAGCTGTTTCTGCATTAACCATGTGGCCAAAAGACTGAATTCAAACATAACTGGGAGCCCAAAAGAAGGACATAATGTGAATGTGTGATGAAAAGAATCCTAACTGATCTGTGTTTGTTATGTGTAGGTCATGCTCTGGTGTTAGGTTTGTTCTGTGTAGGTGTTTCTGCAGGTTGATAGTCCACATGACCACCACATGACTAGCAATGTATGAACCTGCAGTCACCACCAAGATGGCAGCCAGAGGTCACACAGGAAGTGGAGCCTAAGCTGTGTGTGCCTCTGGTTCCTTTGCTGCTACCACCACTGCCATGTGTTTGTGTGTCCTTTTGTTTCAGCTCATTTCTTGTGGACCGTTTCTGTTTTGTCATCTCTAACAATTCACTCTAATCTATACCTACTTGAGGAGTCTAACAGGTAAGGCTGAGGCGCCTTATACATTTTCATCATATAGTTGTCTGCGTGTATAGATACACCAGGTTAACAGGCGGGTGCCCATTTGTTTTTAGGTTTGTTAGATTAAGTAGTTAAATTTTGCTTTTTTTGTTCTTTTGGTTTAGAATAATAACAGCTAGATGTTTTGTTTTGTTCTTTTCTTTGGCACTGTCACTGTTGGTTTCTCTTAGGTCTTAAGATACCAAGGCCCTGTGTGTGCCTGTTTTGGTGTAGATACTTAATGAGTTTTAATAAACTCATTTTCTGCTTCAACCTCTAATTCTGGTCTGGTTCCTTCACTTGTCATGTGTTCCCTTTATGTGTTGCAACCATTTTAAATTCTAGGTTGTAACAGAGTTGAAATTAGATTAAAATAAACTAAGAAGTATCAGTTGGGTACAGCTCAACTGGCTTGACTTTATTTTAGATGTACACACTCTGTATAAATAAGTATGCACAGCGATATAAATGGATTATATATATATAATATATATAATATATGCATATTCCACTTGTGTAAATGTATTTTGTTGATAGTATTGGATTACAAGAAAGTGACCAAAAGCCTTGAAGCTGTTTACAGAAACAGAAAGCATTATCCCAGCTTTTGCTCAGCTCTTCCCAATAGATCATGTACTGTCCAGTCATAGCTTGATATTATTAGAAACACATGGCCAGATGGAATGAAATAGCACATAATAGTTCTAATGTACTGTATCTAACCATTTGCGGTCATTTATATAGTCTGGAAGTCCTGATGAAGAATTCCCTCTTCCTACGCTTCTGAAATGTTGAAAGATTTATTAAAATGGACTATAAAAAGAATGAGGTAAAAATAACTGACAGTGATATCCATATTGCTCACCCAGTCTGGCTGCAGAACACCTAAGGGATGTGTGTGAGTGTGTGTGAGAGAGTGAGTGAAATATTCACGTGTGGTAGTGTAGATTGAGTGGCCCGGCTTGTCATAAGGACGTATTCGCTAAGGTCAGAGAGCTTTAATCATAATGTCCTCATGAGAAAATTTAGTGCAACACACACACACACACACACACACACACACACACACACACACACACACAAACGGCCTAAATTAAAACAGCTTGCAAGATTCTTGTCTGAGACAAATTCCTATCTTTTTCTCTTGAATAATTTCCTCTCATAAAGCCATTAAGATTACATATCAACTCAGCTTTTAGGTTTGGGAACGCTTGGCATTTAAAAATGTGAAGTAGAAGCTGCAATTACATTCTAATATCTTCAATTAATTGAGAAAAATAAATAAAGGTTATTAATTAGTGTCACAAGAGAGGCACCAGATTGTCTTGGATTAGTGGCCAAATAAAGAGGCATTATAGGGAATATTAAATTCAGCACCAAGGAGAGGGAAATTTCCTCATAAGATGCTAATATCATCATTACCATAGAAACAACATGAAGTCCACACACACTGCATTTTGAACTTTTTTCTCTGAGACATCTTGTGAATAGCATCTGAAATAATTCAACCAATAAAAAGTCAAAAATTTGTTAATTATTGCAATAATTAACCATCATATTTTTGGCAAGTTTCTCTCAGTGTTTGTCATAGCCAGTTCCTACTGCTGTAAATATCTCCCTGATGGTTTGACAGAACCATCTGGGAAGGGAAAGGGTTTGCACATGGCTTGCTCTAAAGAACATGAAGCCTGACACTGCAATATTCAGGCTAGCATGGGGCAGCTCAGCACGCCTACAGGAGGACGCTTTCTGTCTGACTCTATAAATCTGACCTAGTAGCCTCACAGATTGGCTGGGACATCACCACCATCATCAGGGAGAAAGACATGTTCAACTGTACTCTTGCAGACCACCGGGCATGGCCCACGTCAGACCTCAGCAGTAGAGCGCAATTTGCAAAGCAGAAACATGCTGTTAATCCAAGATAGCACCATGTCTCACACACCAAGTTGGGGAGAAGAGATTTCTGTACATACTGCTGCCAGTGAGTTTTCCTTTTCAGTTAAAGTCAGAGAAATATTCTCACAGGGGCGTATGGCTAAATGAACAAAGGAAGCTGTCTTCTGCATATCGCTGCCCAGCAGACCCTACCTACCACCAGCGCCTCTGTGGACTCAGTGTGCCAGTCTTGACTGTTCTCAGTTTTATTTACCACAACAGCAGGAGGTCCACAATGTGACTGAACAGGAATAAACTGCATGAGGATGGGGGGACAGCCAACTGCGATAAAGAGGGTCTTCTGTTATCATCCCTACTGACATCGAGACAGCTACTGCATCCCACCACCCTAAAATACTCACACACACACACACACACACACACAAAGTGTAACTGTGAGAAGTATTGCCTCGGGGTAGAAGGCAGAGTCATGAACACATGTAAAAAAGATGAAGGCATGGGCAGCTCCAGGTGTTTCTGATACTGAAACACTGTGCAGATACATTTGGTGTCCAACCTTGTACTAATAATTCATGTGCTTTTAATTTTTTGTATTCATTTCAGTTTGCCTGTGAAATTCAAGTGTAATTTGAATTAGTTTGTTTACTTGATTTGTTTAGGTTATTTTTTAAATAAAAAAATAAACATTCTTGTATTTTGAGATATTTCAGTCAATGTACTCTGAACAAATACTGAGAGAAGCAGGACTGGCCTAAGATGAGGATTCAAGTTCAGTGAAGACATCGATAACCCTTGATATGTGGATGACCCAACACTCAGCAGAAAACCAAGAAGACCCGAAGGCCCTCATAAGGAAAGTTGAAGAACAGAGTGAAAAGTCAGGTCTTCAGCTGAATATGAAGAAGACATGTCATGGCACCAGGAAAGGGCACTAACTTTAGCCCTGATGGAGAAAAGTGGTGGACAGTCTACCCAGATAACAAAAAATGGATTGAGAAGTCATGAAATGCAACTGGCACTCAGCAGAACAAGGATGATGGAATTGGGAAAGATTTTCAAAATGTAACCGTTTCTCCAAACAATGATTAGAACTGTCCAGACTCTTATAAATATAATAATAAAAAAATAATTGGATAATTTAAAAAAATCAGGACAGGAAGAATCACTAGAAGCCCAGATCACCAAACTGAAGATCTCTTATTTTGGACACATTATGAGAAGAACCAGTTCAGTTGTGAAGTTATGCTGGATCAGTTGAAGGTAAAAGAGGAAGAGAACCAGCAACGAGATGGATGAATACAATCAGAGGAGTCATGAATGAACCATTAAGAAGACTGAAGCCAGACTGAACACAGCCTAGTGTGTTCACTAGTGTGTGTGTTTCACTGCACGGACAGGTTAAATGTGTAGGTAAAATTTTGTTGTTTACAAATCACATTAGCAAAAAAAAAAGAATTTTAATTAAATTAAATATTAAATTGAAGAAGAGGAGTATTAGATACGTGAAATACATGACACAACATTCAGTAGTACCTTTTATGGTCCTAAATATTAATTTCTCAGTAGTAATTAGTAATTAATTTCTCCCTTTTCTCACTTTCCAAATTTTTCCATAAAAATTTATTTGAAGGTTTTTGTCACTTGCTTGAATTTTCACATACAAGAAGATATTATCAATGCTATTTTAGGATTAATAGAATCCTAAATCCTAAATCTTTATTAGAATTTGTTTTAAAGTGCATTAAATATCCATCACGTTATTGTCTTAACCATTAAATCCTGGTCAGGGTCCTATGCCTTCAGTGGGCACTGGTCAGGGCATTAGTCTAATTAAACTGTAGCCGGGACAGGGTGTGCACTAAACATGCCATTTATGAATAATACCTGAATGGTTACCAACATAATTTCAACACTTTGGATTTTATTTTTTCAGTTTTTAATGATAGGTTACTATAATAATCCTGCTTATACACAGATTTGTAAATCTGTATATGAATGAACCAGCAGCCTAATGAAGATGAAGAAGAGGAAGGTGTCATACCCGATGAAGAAAAGGCTCTACATTAGAAGATTATTAAGCAGGTGGGGAGAGATGCTGATAGATCATATAGACACTAGTCTTATGTTCATATCCACAAAAAAAGAAAATACACAGTTTAACTCAGCAATTTAACAACACAACACATCACGTCTTTATTACTGTAAACAAGCGTCAGACTTGATCAGCTTAACTGCTCTATAAACGACTAAATCCATAAAATGGTTTTAGGTAAGGAAGAGGATTAGTATTACTAGTATTACTGGAGCATGAGCTTCAGTTATTTGAAATAAGCAGATTTAACTGAGTCAAAACCAGGATGTCACTAATTTTAAATCCTGTTGAATTGAATGGAGTAATAACATCATGCTTTCATCATTACATCCGTCTCTTGAGACATTTTAAAACCCAACAGCAACAGACAAGTTTTAGCAGAAGCTAAGTGTAGTCTCAGTGAGAACAGGAATATGCTACAAGTAATTTATTCAGGACCACAGGGACTTCAGGCTCGCTTTGCCAGCTAATGATTTAAATAGGACTCAATTAGTGCACCTCTGACAGACGGGCAGGTATCATTTGTCAAAATGTAGAGAAAAAAAAGTTTGCACAGACTTTCTGAGCTGAACCTTTTAAAAAGATATTGCGAAACTGTCAGATAATTGTCTAGTCAGGAGACGGCTAGGCCTATAATTTTATCTCCCATTTTAATCAATCTTACTTTTTCATTGTCCAGTTTCAAACTGTTATAGAAAACATTTTCACTAAATATTACAAGGCTGAATTATTTGGAGTACAAACTAACCAATCTATTTGATTTTTCACCCCCAGACCAAATGGGCAATGAATTTTAAGCAATCAATTTATTTGTGCATTCATGTTCAAAAAGCAGTCTGACTCACAATCATTAGATAATCACCCGATCTGTGTTGACGGCAATCAAGTAAGCCAACTGACAGTATTTTCCACAGCTTTTACAAGATAGATAGATAGATAGATAGATAGATAGATAGATAGATAGATAGATGGATAGATAGATAGACAGACACATTAGGTACAGTACACATACTTTGTATCAACACTCATTGTCCATTTTATCAGCTCCACTGACCATATAGATGCACTTTGTAGTTCTACAATTACAGACTGTAGTCCATCTGTTTCTCTGTTTACTTTATTAGCCTTGAAATCAGCGTCTGTGAACAGTTTGCTGTGAAATGCACAAATGCAAGTTAAAGCTGTATCATACACAAAAGAAGCACTTTTTCAACACAATTTAGAAATGCTGATGTCTTTTCTGGGCTAAAGCTCATTTGAATTGAACTGCGGCAAAATAAAAAACTGTTCTGTGGTCAAATGAATCAAAATTTGACATTCTTTTTGTAAACCATATACACACATGTCCTACTAACTCAAATCCAGCTTGTTATCAGCACACAGTTCTAAAGTCTCTGAGTGCATGGGGTTGCATTAGTGTCTATGGTGTGAGCAGCTTACACATCTGGAACGGCACCATCAATGCTAACAGTATATAGAGGTTTTAGAACAATATGTGTCTCTTTCAGTGAAAGCCTTGTAAGACAATGCTAAACCACTTACTGAATTCATGACAACAGCATTGAATGTTACATCAGACAAACATGTGACAACATTCCTCTCTCTCAGCAACTGGTCTTTTCACTTGTCAGATGTTTAAAGACTGTGGTTAAAAGAAGAGAGGATGGTAAACAATGGTAAACATGGCCCTGTCACAATGATTTAGGAGATGGGATGCTACCATCAAGTTCTGAATGAGTTAATATTGTAATGAACTGAAGGGGTAGGGTATTAGGACAGAGGGCCTTGTTTAAAAATGGTCAGGCAATGTTAAGGGCAGCTATTGGGGTTTTAAAAGGAGGGAGCGTGCACAAAAAGAGAGCTTCGACAGAGTGTCAACAGAGCTTTGACAGAGCTTCGACAGAGCTTCGACAGAGCGTCGACAGAGCTTCGACAGAGTGACGACAGAGGAATGATTGGGCCTACTGAGAGGTGTGCGAGTGTGTGTGCAGGACTGGAAGCACGTGCGGCTAAGTGAGCCTCTGTTTGACGTGTTCTGAGAAGCGCGATTGAACTGCTCCTGTGGATTATGAACTGTGAGTAAGGAAAATGGTGCAGATTTCCAATGGGCTGTGGAACTAGAGACCGTTGTGAGCCGTGAAGTTGCATCTGTCGGAACACTGCTGGGACTGGAAGACTACTGTGAACTGTGACGTGGTTTCTACCAGAACGCAAGTTTTTATCTTTCGCTCTCCCTCTCTTCTCTTCCCCCCTATTTAGATAGACCATTGATTCATGCCCATGTATAATTGACTGTTTGAGCTTAGGGTCCAGGCTCCTAGTCTATTGTTTTAATTTGTGTACAGATCTTTCTTTTTACTTACTAGCCCTCTAATAATCCCTTCTTTTAGTTATAAGCTATAAGACTGAGTGCAGTGCGAGTTTGGGTTGCCGTGTGCGTGGGTAACTTTAGTAACACACGTGTGGATTGGTGAGGTCATTTGAGTGCCATTTGAAGTGGGTTTTATTAAGCCTTGTTGGGAGTGTGGTTGTGACCGCCATATTAGAAGGAATTGTCCATATTTTGTCGGGAAACTAGAACGGGCGTCCAATGGGGGTCAGTTGTCTGCCCGTAGTAGTTCCAGTGCACAACCCAAGGCAGCAGTCTCCTTTGGCCAGTCTGGAAATGGTCTTTATCTCGAAGGGGAAATAAAGGCTATGAAATTGCCACTCTTGTTGGATACTGGGGCGCAGGTTAGTTTAATGGATTTTAAATGTTGGCAGCAGTATGGAGCTGGAAGTGGGCTGCAGCCGTGTTCCACTAAAGTCTCGGCCATCAATGGAGAACCGCTAACAGTAGAGGGTCAGTGGTCAGGTGTTTGTAGTTTTGGAGGTCTGGTAGTGGACATAAACTTTTTGGTGGTTCATGGGCTTAGCCAGGCAGCACTCCTTGGTATGGACTTTATGAGGCAATATAAAATGGAGTTAGATTTGTCACAAAATAGGTGTAAATTAATGGGCAAATATTTCCCCTTAATGTGCTCTTCCACAGATGAAATGGTGAGACGGGTAGTAATTCAGAATGACATCAGCATATTGCCCCGGACAGAGCGATTGGTACTTGGTAAAGTAGAAGGGCTATTGGAGACAGAGATTGAGGGTTTGGTGGAGCCATGTCTTAGTTTGTCTGAAAATAGTAGCGTTCTGGTGGCCCGGGTTCTTACCACTGTCCGAAATGGTGTTACGCCCTTGAGGCTTATTAACCTTGGTGTGGAACCGCAGGTCTTGCATAAGGGCACTAAGGTGGGCGAATTAAGTGTGAGGACAACAGTTGTGAGTAATACAACCTCATCTAGTGTAGCTGATAAGTCCCAGGGGCGGGTTTTAGAACTGTTACAGAAACTGAGTTTGCATGATCGAGGTCTTACAGAAAAACAGCTTGGTGCTGTAACAGAGCTCCTTCACCGAAACCTAGTGGTTTTTAGCATGGGGGACCATGACTTGGGTAAAACTGCTTTGCTCCACCATCAGATTGATACTAATCTGGCTCCGCCTATCAAGATGTGTCCTCGGTGTGTTCCAGTTCATCTTCAGGATGAAGCTGCCAGGCATTTGCAAGATATAGAGGAGAACAACATTATTTCAAGGTCCCAAAGCCCATGGGCTGCGCCAGTTGTGTTGGTTCGGAAGAAAGATGGTGGGTTGAGGTTCTGTGTTGACTATAGACGACTAAATGAGGTTACAGTCAAAGATGCATACCCTCTTCCACGGAATGATGATACCCTGGACGCATTGACTGCAGCAAAGTGGTTCTCAACTCTGGATTTGGCTAGTGGGTACTGGCAAGTACCAATTGACCCCCAGCATAGAGAAAAGACTGCTTTTGTCACACGCCAGGGGTTATTCCATTTTAATGTTCTTCCGTATGGACTTTGCAATTCACCAAGTACTTTCCAATGACTGATGGAACTGGTCCTGGCAGATCTGCAGTGGGTTACCTGTCTGGTCTACCTGGACGATATTATAGTATTTGGAAAGACTTTTGAGGAGCACTTAGTCCGGTTAGATGAAATTTTGCAGAAGCTGGGTCAGGCTAATTTGAAGATGAAACCAGCAAAATGTAAGTTGTTTGCAGATCAAGTCCAGTATCTGGGCCACGTCATCTCTGCGGAGGGAGTAGCTGTCGACACGGCCAAGACAGAAGCGGTGCACGCCTGGCCTGAGCCAATTAATGTACGAGAGGTGCGGAGTTTTGTTGGACTGGCCTCCTACTACTGCCGCTTTGTTCCAGGGTTTGCAGAAGTGGCACGGCCACTACATAAGCTGACGGAAAAAGGAGTACCGTTCAACTGGACCCTAGAGTGTCAGTCAGCCTTCCAGATGTTGAAGGACAAGCTGGTGAGTGCCCCCATTTTGACATTTCCTGATCCTGGACAGATGTTCATTCTGGACACCGACACCAGTGATATGGCTATAGGAGCTATTTTGTCCCAGAAAGTAGATGGACTTGAAAAAGTTGTGGCTTATGCCAGCAGGGCTTTGTAAAGACAAGAGAGGAACTATGCCACGACAAAGAAGGAACTGTTGGCTGTGGTTTATTTTTCTTCTTATTTTAGACACTATCTGCTGGGCAGGAAATTTTTGCTCCGGACTGATCACAGTTCACTAAGGTGGCTGCATAATTTTAGTCAACCTGAAGGTCAGTTGGCACGCTGGCTAGAACAATTGGCCCAATTTGATTATGCAATCGAACATCGCCCAGGGAAAAAGCACATTAATGCTGATTCTTTATCACGACGACCAATAAGGCCTACTCTACAGACTGGCAGTGAGGTGGTAAACCCCCCACCAGAATCAGAGAATGTATCAGCCCAACGAATTGCAAATGTGTCCAGTTCACTTTCTTCTGTTGTGTCCCCAGGAGCACCTAAGGGGGCAGTGGCACAATCTGAGCATCCTTTGGTGTTAACTGAATCTGGGCAGAATAGTGGATTGTCAAAGGAGTTGGTGAAGCAACCTACTGTGGAGGTGTGTCATGTACAAGAGGAACAAGTGTTATCCCTGGAAGATGGTGGTTTGGCCAGGGCTCAGACTGAGGATGCTGATATACAAAAGCTTAAGTGCATGAAGGTAAATGGAGAAAAAGAGGAATGTGCTGGTGCAGGATCTCCAACTCTGCGGAGATTGTTGGAACTATGGGACCAGTTGGCAGTAGACAGGGATCTGCTGGTGCGGTCTGGTGGCCACATAATTGGTAAGCAGCTGGTTTTGCCTAAGTCATGGGTTCCCAAGGTCCTGCATAACCTTCATAATACACTGACGGGTGGGCATTTGGGGGTTGCAAAGCTTAAAGATAAGGTTCGAAGACGGTTCTTTTGGCCTGGCTGGAGTAAGGATGTCAGCGATTGGTGTCGAGCATGTGAGGTATGTGCTATGCATAAAATTGTTGGAAAGACCCCTAGGGCCCCATTAATGCCTTCTGTGGTTACACGCCCTTTTCAGCATATTGCTTTAGATATTGTTGGCCCTTTGCCAGTTACTAGCATGGGTAACAAATATATCTTAGTTATTGCTGATTACTTTTCAAAATGGGCAGAGGGCTTTGCCTTGTCAAATCAAGAAGCAGCTACAGTAGCAAAAACCTTAGTTGACTTTCTTCTTAGGTGGGGGATGCCACAAGTTATCCATACTGATCAGGGCCAAACATTTGAATCACCCTTGTTTAAAGAGCTTTGTAGACTCTTGGATATTGACAAGACACGTACTTCACCCTATAGTCCACAATCGGATGGATTAGTGGAGAGACTTAATCGCACAATACTGGGTATGTTGGCTTCCTTTGTGGAAGCTAATCAGACTAGTTGGGACACACTTCTCCCCTTTGTAATGATGGCCTACCGTAGTAGTACTCAGGCCAGTACAAAGTTTAGCCCCTATAAAGTTTTGTTGGGGAGGGAAATTCGGCTACCTATTGATGTGATGCTGGGTCTAGAGCCAGAAGGTTTCTCTTCTGTGTCTGAATATGTGCAGCAGCTGGGCGTGACACTCAATTCTGTACATGCAGCAGTACCAAACCATTTGGGCCTAGCCTCTGATAAACAGAAGGAGTATTGTGACTTAAAAGTGAGTGTACACCAATGGTCAGAGGGGGAGAGAGTTTAGGTACGCGACACAACTAGGACCGTGGGAAAGTGTCCAAAGTTTCAGAGGAAATACAAAGAACCTTTTGTGATCCAACAAAAGATTTCAGATGCCCTTTACCAGATTAAAGGAAAGGGACATCGTAGTTTTGTTGTTCATCATAATAGACTGAAACCATGCTTTGACGCAGGAACGCTTGGAACAGACCCTGTGGAAGAAGACGAGCAGTCGAGACCCTCGACGAGTTTCACCGCACCCGAACAGCCGAGACCCTCAACGAGTTTCACCGCACCCGAGCAGCCGAGACCCTCGACGAGTTTCACCGCACCCGAGCGGCTGAGACCCTCAACGAGTTTCACCGCACCCGAGCAGCCGAGACCCTCGACGAGTTTCACCGCACCCGAGCGGCTGAGACCCTCGACGAGTTTCACCGCACCCGAGCAGCCGAGACCCTCGACGAGTTTCACCGCACCCGAGCAGCCGAGACAGAAACACAGGTCTCGGGTATATGGACAGCAGAAATGTGCGGGGGGCCCTAGGGTCCCTGTAACATGGTGGCTACAAGCAAAAAGACCTCATTTAGGGAGGCAGGGTGTAGCCCCCAATAGTGCTGAACAGACTGTGACATTTGGGTCTGGGAGGACAGAAAGGACTGAGTTGGGTGGTCCAGTAGCACAACAGCCACCTCTGCAACAGCGTCTGGCACGGAAACGCCGCCCACCAAGACATCTTGAAGACTATGTGTGTAGTGCAGCCTTATCGGGCATGGGGACATGCCTTTTTAGAAAGGAGGAGGTAGTGTAATGAACTGAAGGGGTAGGGTATTAGGACAGAGGGCCTTGTTTAAAAATGGTCAGGCAATGTTAAGGGCAGCTATTGGGGTTTTAAAAGGAGGGAGAGTGCACAAGAAGAGAGCTTCGACAGAGCGTCGACAGAGCGTCGACAGAGCGTCGACAGAGCTTCGACAGAGCTTCGACAGAGCTTCGACAGAGCGTCGACAGAGTGACGACAGAGGAACAATTGGGGGACGAGAGGGGGAATGTTTTACATGTGACAACGAAGCCTACTGAGAGGTGTGCGAGTGTGCATGCAGGACCGGAAGCACGTCCGGCTAAGTGAGCCTCTGTTTGACGTGTTCTGAGAAGCGCGATTGAACTGCTCCTGTGGATTATGAACTGTGAGTAAGGAAAATGGTGCAGATTTCCAATGGGCTGTAGAACTAGAGACCGTTGTGAGCCGTGAAGGTGCATCTGTCGGAACACTGCTGGGACTGGAAAACTACTGTGAACTGTGACGTGGTTTCTACCAGAA
>BRDA01043525.1:0-33778 GCA_036984385.1 Crenuchus spilurus
GTTTACTGTGGTCATATAGACAGATGCTCTGCTTGCAAACTCTGCTGCTTCTTAAGGGTTACCTTTCATCTCTCTCCTGCCTCTCTGATTAATTCCCTTTTTACCTGGTCTGACAGTTTTGGCGGGCAGCCCTCTATTGGCAGGTTTGTTGTGGTACCATGTTCTTTTCATTTGATGATAATGGATTTGATGGTGCTCTTTCTTTATAACCCAACCTTGGCTTGCACTTCTCAACAATTTTGTCCCTGACTTGTTTGGAGATCTCCTTGGTCTTCATGGAGGTGTTTTGTTAGTGATGCCTTTCTTAATGGTGTTGCAGCCTCTGGGGCCTTTCAGAAAAGGTGTGTATATACTGACAGATCACATGACACTTAGATTAGGTGGACTTAATTTCACTAAGCATGTGACTTCTGAAGGTAATTGGTTGCACCAGAACTTTTTAGGGACTTCATATCAAAGGGGGTGAATACATATGCACATGCCAGTTTCCTGTTTATTATTATTTAAAAAAGTGTGTGTGTGTGTGTGTGTGTGTGTATGTATGTATGTATGTATGTATGTATGTATGTATGTATGTATGTGTGTATATATATATATATATATTTAACAAACAAACATACATGCTTAAAATACGTGGGAATTGATTATTTTAAAGATGTTTATTTAAAAAAAATTAAATTAAATTAAAAACTATTTCCACCATGGAAGGTGGTGCCCTAGCACCCTCTATTGCCCAGCATCCAATAACAGACATTAGACAGCTGGTGATTTAAATGTTTTGCTATATTAAAAAAAAAAATAGCAATATTTCTTAGTCATTAATTCCTTGTTCATGTTTTTTCCACATTTCCAGTACTCAGTTTTAAAGTCCAATTCCTTAAACAGGTCTTGGTACAGAAAAGCAGAAAGTGTGTAAAATTGCAGGAAACGCAGTACTGGCACACATTCAGGCAGGGTTTATCAAATCCCATTTTCATTCTCTCTCTAAACCCATTCTCCATTCAAAACAGCCATCAAAATTATTTTTATAGTCCCGTTACGGCTCGGCACATTCACCACATTTCCCCTATGCCTTAATGCATTATACATGTAAGCTAGGATTATAATAATTGTTTATCAATTACAAAACACCACGGGTATAATTAATCTCTACAACATGCCAATACTGTACAATGCAAATGGTTTCCCCTTCTGACCACTCGATAAGCCCCATTAATTTATTCTGCATTGAAATGAATAGCCACTCTTATTGCTGATCACAACATTTCACAAACCTCTGTCACTAGCTGCCAGACTCTAATTGCCTTTAGGCCCGACCTGGCCCATTCAGAACAGACTGAGGATTAAGCCTTGTATAGGCAGTGTGCGTCTGTAAAAGGGCTGGCTGGTATGTCACAAAGTTCAGAGCCTCAGCAAATGAATCAGCATTGAGGTAAATGTGGAGGTGTGTATGTGTGTCAATACAGCCTGATACTTATAAACAGCTCCACTGGTGAGTACGTGCATCTGGCGGGGGCACGCTGGACGATCAATGGTGTAGTGTATAAGTGACGAGGGATGCACTGATGGTGTTTACTCAACATGTTTGGAGTTAAGTGATCAATTCCACTTTATACGTTTAGCTGATAGTGCCACTACACACCATTAAGGCTGTTCTAATCACATGTAGCAATCAGAACCAAACAGAAAAGACCTCTTAACAGTCCACTGTATTCTTTAAGATCCTCTGTCTGAATCTACATGTCCAAATCTTAAAAAAAAAAAAAAAAAAAAAAAACATTAAATTAATATGAAATTTGGTTGGAAAATTTGAATGGTTTTTGTACATATGTGCAATTACAATTTACGTCTGAACATTAAAATTTAAATGTTTTAGATTTTTAAAAATGAGATTTTTAGTCCAATAAATAATTTTTCAGGCTGCACAGCACTAAATGATGTAGGCTCATCCCACAACTCAGATTTGTGCCACAGGAAGACAATTTTACCCTAATTTCTTCCCAATGTGTTTGGCATCCAATTGACCCGTCCATTCATTGACTTTCCCATCACTTGTAATGTATCTGAATCTAGGAGGGTGCAGACCAACACAGGCCTCCTCAGATGCTTGTGAAGTCAAGCTCCGCCTCTTTTCCAGCTGCTGCTGGTACAACTCCACCAGGTAGCCAACATGCTAGGAGGAAAGCGCAGATCCTTAGTTCTCATGGATCGCCGTGCAGATGCCTGAGCCAGTCAACATTTACTGGGGTAGGTACTGGGGAGAGAGCGCCATCTTACCTGCCCACAGACAGCATGGCCAATTTTGCTCTCTTGGGCCCCAGCTGCCGATGGCAAGCAGGCATGATTGGGATTCAAACTCGGAGCCTTTAAATGTCACTTCATGTGTAATGAAATTTATATATATATCACTGTTTATCTTTTTGAATACAATTATGAACAGTGACAATCGGGTGTCCGAAACAGACCCCCTTGGACAATTGGAGGCCCCACACGCATTGCGTGACCCAAACGCCAGCCCTGATTATGAACACAAATGAACTTTTTCACAATATTCTATTTTTTGTTGTAGTACTGTACATTACTGTAAATAAATTTAAATCTGGTAAAAACTCATTTTGGGTCATTTATTATTATTATTATTATTATTATTATTATTATTATCACATGTAGAAGTGTGCACCATACACTGGGTTCCTGCACACTGCCACACATATACTAGATTGATTGATGTAATCAGATAGAGGCTGTTATTCTTCTATGTAACTGATTATTTACTGGATGCCCCACCTTGATCAATCAGACTGACATTGTGATTGTAATGAAATCAACTGGACTACTTTATATCAAAGGAGGTCTATACATTGACACATTCTGTTCCAGTTCAGGTGTTATTCATTGGATTATTATTCCTCATGTAGAGGCATAGTAGCCACAGTCAGTATCAGTTCTGGAAAAAAAAACGCTGACCTCTGATGCTGCAGTGAAGCTGAAATGAACTGAATCTCATTTGTTGTGCTTGATGCTAGAAGAGCTTCTTCTCGTGCTTAAACTGAACAGCCCCACCCAAGTATTTCTCCACAGGAGAGAGAGCTTGTTTGCCTGGAAAGCTCAGCTGGAGATGCTGTGTGTGTGCCTGGTAAACAAGGGGAGGTAGGTTAAAAAAGGAGACCCTAAATCAGAGAGATGGCCAAGCTGCAGAGCCCATTTATTTCTGTCAGCGTGGAGTAATGGGGGCTGCTGGAGGCTCCCTCTGAAGATGAGTGGTCGTGTCTGGAGTACGAAGTGCTGAAGGTGGGCTGGGTGTAGTGGAAGGAGATGAAACCAAGTGGAGCTCACTGTACCTTGGGTGTGTTACTGGTTGAGCTAGGGGAACTCCCTGCTGGAACAATCTTACACCTCTTTTCAGGCTCTTTTAAAGCTTTGGCCTTCTGTTTTCTTGCAGCCCTCACAGCCTCACTTCAGGTATGTGTCCTCCCACTGATACAGCCTGTCTTCCAACAGTCCCACCTTTAGGAATGACAAACATACAGAAAAGTGTGGTAGTAGCTCAGACAAGTGGTGCACTACAGTCATACCAGCTACCCAGTGCCACATCAAAAAATCAATATTGTTAAGTTTATTCTTTGTTAATTAAATAATATCAAAAACTTTCTCAGACTTTCTTTATACACAGTGAATGTCAGTTTCCATCATTAGTTTGTTCTAAAGTGATAACCAAAACGAAGGATAACTGAAGCCATATTTCCCATTAAAAATATTGTAAATTTCAGACACACCAAAATATGAACAAAAATACATTTTATATAGAATAACTTTAGTTTACATACAGAACACAATGAGAAATAAATACAAAAGACTAATGAAATGGATAAATGAACATTTAACATCTCTCTTACAGGTTTACGCTCTGTTTTAGAGTGTGCCAGTGTGGTTCAGTCACCAGTCTTTGTTTTGTATACCTGTTCTCATGGTTCTCGGCCTCATCCATTTTCCCATTTGGGTGCTTCTTAAGCCTTTTGAGGGTTTTTTTTGACATGTGGGTGGATGCTTTGTTTTCACAAAATTAGCTGCGAGTCACATGGGCACGTCAACAAAAACCAGGCGATAATTGGTATAAAATTTCCCTGGAAAAAGTTGACAATAACCAAATTGTATAATAACTAGGGCAAACGATAACCGATGTTCCACCGTATTTTTATATAAAATGTATGACCTTGGCCACCATGCTGGAGCTCAGTTTCAGGATGTTAGCTATCTTCTTACAGCCTAAACCATCTTTATGGAGAGCAACAATTCTATTTCTCACATCCTCAGAGAGTTCTTTGCCATGAGGTGCCATGTTGAATATCCAGTGCCAAATATGAGAGAATTGTACCCACAGCACCAAATTTAACAGCCTTTCTCCCCATTCATACCTGGAACCACTAATTGCACATCTATATAATGATGGAGCATCATATATTTAGATATATAGAGTTTGAGTAAATTACTTTTCAAGCAGTATCAACATTAAAACAAAAAAGGCTTGAAACAGGTAATCAATATAAAATTTGACCTTTTAAAATTAAATTATGAACACAAATGAACTTTTCCACAATATTCTCAGTTTTTGAAGATGCACCAATAAAAAAGGTTACAGATCAATGGCTTTTTTCTCCTTTTGGCCACAGCAAAGTCCTCTCTGAGACTTAATGACCTCCTCAAGGAAAGCTGTGCTCCCTTGTTTTTGGAGGAGATGGCTAGACATACTCGGAGAATAAGGGAAATGCTGGAGTGAGATATGAAAGCGAATGCGCGATGAGGAAATGAATTAAAAAGATGTTTCAGACAGGAGATGCTACTGAAAAGAAAAGCTTGTAAAGGAGAGAGAGAGAGAGAGAGAGAGATGGAATAGCAGAGAGTTGGTCTGGGAGAGCCAGTAAGGTCTGTTTACCAATGTGGTCTGAATTCTGCCCAAGACTCTGTTTTAGTCTGAGAGGTTTTTCCTCCTGGGACTGATGTAAATTTGGCGCAGGAGTGGCCTCCACTCCGCAGTCATTCCACTTCCTAAATGCACTCCCTCTCCTACTTCTCTAATGGAGCAGTGGACACTGAGAGTGGTCAGACGCACACACATACATACAGAGCAGAGCCAGGCTCCAGCTGAAGAACCATTAGATCTTCTATTAATGTGCAGCTCGCATCTCGGCTGAGTGAGAGAGTGGGAGACCCGCACACACATAAGAGGCCTTCACAAGACCCGTTTTGACCGGTGCAGCTTTAGAGGCAGCCCGCAGGCCCTGTGTCTGATACAAAAACTGTCAAAACGCCCATCATAGCCGTCAGCTTCCATCAATGCTGCAGCCAAAACAAAAGGTCTTCACCGCAGGGCTCTTACTGGCTTCAAATTATGCGGCCTCACTGATGGCACGCCTGCTCTCCAACCCCCAGCTGACCTTTTTTGGCAATCTTTTCCATACATTCTCTTGGCTGATAGATATTCAAATGTTTGCTCTTCTAGGTCTGAAGCCTTTTAAAGGCCTTGATTATTTTTATCTTCCTCCTGGACCATGCCCATGGGCACCACAGCATAAAAGCCCCAGCCATGCATCACTTTCACTCTTTTCAGGGACGAGGAGAGGAAATAACATGCAGCGCATCGGGGTGTAAAACACTCCTCCCAAGTGTGTGTTGCTCACACATATTTCTGCCGCTCATGGATGTTCAGCGCACGGCTGGCAGGAACGTTTATTTATACAGGCTGATGGACCAGGCGGTCCAAGGCATCTGCAACTCGTCAAAGTAAACAGGCAAGGCAATATATTTGGGCTATCGTTGAATTTCTCAAAGACCTTTTGATTGATCTTTCAGTAAAGAAGTCTCACATTTTGCACTGTTTTACTTCTATGAAGGCAACATCTAGCCGTTTTTGTGTTTGATATAAACAAATATTTACCAAAATGATACCTTTACAGGAGTTGGAAAAAGCTTATTTTGCTTGGAAGTCAATGGAACCTGAAGAATTTCGTTATTTTGGGGCATTTCTTTTGGTCCAGTCGTCATGAAATTTACACACAAGGTAAAGAGCATCATCCTTCCATCCATCCATCATCTTCTGCTTATTTGTATCTGGGTTGTGGGAGTAGCAACCCAAGCTAAGTACACCAAACCTCCCACTTCCCAGCCACATCTTCTAGCTCATATGGGAGGATCCCAAAGCTAGCGGAGAGATATAATCTCTCCTACGTGTATGTACTGGATCTTCCCTGAGTCTTCTCCCAGTTGGACATGCCTGGAACAGCTCACCAGGGAGGCATCCTAACCAGGTGCCCAAACCACCTCAACTGGCTCCTCTCGATATGGCCCTACTCTGAGTCTTTCGTCAATGTCCGAACTCCTCACCCTATCTCTAAGGGATAGCTCAGGCATCCTGATATAATCCTCCTGATCAGGGTCACAGTTAGTGCCCTACCCCATCACGAGACTATCATGGTATGATGCCACCACTTGTAAAATCATATTGGTAGATATATAGAGATATTTAAAATGTGTTTTCTTTGAGATCTGGCCTCAGCAGGAAATAACAGGCTCCATTTTTTATGAACAATGAGCAGTGGCACAGTCTTTAAGATGTCTATTTATGCAGGATTTTCTAACCTTTTCTTCATCGTTTAAGAAATTCACTCATTTGACAACGTCTTTGTTGTTACATTCCCTGGTTGTGGCTCTAAAGAAGTGGATGTTAAAGAGTAGATGGAATAAAGATGGTGTAGTTCTGGAGGAAAGCAATGTACGCAGTATTTGTTAAGAGTATCTGACATCTGGTAACCAATGATTACATAGTGAGACGGTGTTTGAGAGGTGATTACTAGCCGCCCTATTTCTTCTGAAGTGTGATCACAGCGTGTTCAGTCTCGGAGCCCCATATTCCTGCTTTCAGTGTTTAAACCGTGACTGCTCTGAGATCAGTCTCGACCCTGCCCTGTTGGCCCCCCGGCTCCAGCGGCAGATGATGTATGGGACAGATCTGAAGTGAAAGCGGGCCGTTTGTAGGAGAGCGGGTGCGGAGCGGCGCCAAGGTGTTGAAGCCTGATGGGGTGATTAATAAGGCCCATCAGTAACCCCTGACGACACACTCGGCCATGGCTGGGAGCGACCGGCCCGCTGATGCACTGTCTGAGCGTGTGAGTGTCAGCTCTACAGGCCCAGCACTATTCATCACCATCACGGGCCCAGACACAGCAGGGCCCCGGAGAGCCCAGGCCAAAACCAACACCCCCATCAGCTCGTTACCATCTCTCAAAACCCACAACACAAACCGCTGTAGATGCTAAATGTTAACTTGTCAAGACTAACAGCAGCGTGTGGCTCCTGGGCAAACTTTCAGCTATCATAGCAGCAATCATAACATCTATTGCTATTATTTCAACAGAAAAACTCCCTCAGGCTGGTTTGATAACAATATTTATCTTTGAAGACTTGTATGCTTTGACCTCTTCTTGGGTTGTTTGCTAACGAGGCCCTACCCTAGTGCCCTAATTAACACTATAGCTACAAAGTGGATGGATGGATGGTAAGCTCAGATATAGCATTGCATCTACACTCAATGACCATATAGATAGACTGTAGTCCATCTCTGTATACTCTGTTAGCCTCCTTTCACCCTGTTCTTTAATGATCAGGACCAGCACAGAGCAGGCATTCATCAGGATCATTCTCAGCACTGCAGTGACACTGATGTGGTGGTGGTGGTATGTGGACTTTGCCCACTGATGCAGAACTTGTGGATGACCAACACAAACTGAGGTGGACAGCTTTTAAAAACATATTCTATAGGGCCCAGAGTGGTTTAGCGGGCCAAGGCGCTGACACTATCACCAGAGGATCACGAGTTTGAATCCCAGTCACGCGGTTTGCCATCAACAGCTAGCAAAATTGGCAGTGCTGTCTCTGGGTGGGTAGATGGCGCTCTCCCTATCACTATCACATTGCAATGTCACGCTGGTTCAGGAGTCTACTGATTGGTCCATTCAGAACTAGAGACACTGCACTGTCTTATGAGCTTGTTGGTTCCCCAGTGACGGTGTATCAGCAGTAGTTTGAAAAGAGGTGGTGGCTGCATCACACAGAACAGAGGAGGCGTGTGCATGTCTTCACCCTCCTAGAGTCAGGGACAGTGCAAAGTGATGGGGATAATAAACATCATCTACTCATACCACTGCAATACATACGAACACACCACCACCACATCAGTGTCACTACAGGCCTGGGAGTGATCCACCACCCAAATAATAGCTACTCTGTGGGAGTCCAATGGTTGTACAATGATGTCTTCAGGAAATGCACTCCAGTGTAGTTTACTGCTAAGACTGGTAAAGCTGTGGTTTTCATTGTAATAATGACTTCCAAAGACCTATGAGGAACTTCCAAGACTCCATTCAATAGAACCAGAACCAACATGACTGACTTTTGGGAAGGTTCAAAGGTGTCAAAAGTACAAGTATTCACATTCATGACTCAGGTAGAAGTATAGATACTAGGGTTTAAAAAGACTTTTATAGAAGCTGAAGTATCAACTTAAGCTTTTTACTCAAGTAAAAGTACAAAAGTTCTGGTTTCAAAACTACTTAAAGTATAAAAGTAAAAGTAATGTAAGGAAAAGTAATGCCAAAACTTAGTCTGTGCCACAGGGGCATATAGTGCACTACCCCACCCCCCACCCCCCAAATATATTTTTTTTCTAAAAGCCATAATGACCATAATGTTATATTAAATTGGTAATGTTGAATTTTTTGAGATATACCGGCTGCATATATGCCCCTTGGAAATTAAAACATTTTAGTAATGTAAGAGTCATTTTGCACTAAATGTATATTTAATAGCAATTCTATCGCTATTTTGTGTTTTATGTTCTTCTAGGTTATTTAGGAGCATTTAGTATTTAGAGTAAATCCTTTATTTTTCTGCCAATCGATTGCTTTCCCTGATTGCAAACTTGCTCTGTACTCCATTACTTTTCCCTGAGGAGATCAGGACAGTTTTCTTACTGTAGCCTGTTATGCTAAGCAACATTTTTGATTTATACCTTTGTTTGTTATCCTGGTAAAAACAATACAAACAGACCTGTGTGAACAACAAGACAGAATAAATGTGTTTGAGGACTACACTTCGTCTTTTGGAGGATATTGGATCCACAGGCACAAGTTACAAACTTCCAAGTGCTGCCTTGTAGCGCTGCGTTGCGGGAAAGGCCCTTAATCAGCCTTATTCACTCTTTCTGGATAGCAAATTTCTCTGGATAGGATGTTTTTTGAATGATGACAAACTGAAATGAAATATGTAGAAATAATGAGGCTGTTTTTAAAATGTAAGGAGTAGTGAGTATCGATAATTGTATGAAAATGTAAGTAAGTAGAAGTAAAAAGTCGTCCAAAAATAATTACTCCAGTAAAGTATAAATAAATAACCAAAATTTCTACCTTAGTAACAAAGTATTTGTACTTTTTTACTTGACAACTCTGGAATAGTTACACAAGAAATGAAGCATTAAGCCATGTTGATGACAAGCTGTACCTGAATATTTTCTTGCAGATGCTGGATGTGTATACTGATGGTCAGTTTGCAACCAGTCAAGTTGTAAACAGAGCTAAAAAAAAGACTTCTCCTTCAGGCGGACAGTTCAAAAGCGCAGCTTTTGATTCTGGGATGGGTTCTGGGAAAGGGCTTTCATTTCCCGTTCTGTGTAACCATTCCAAATGTCAGAGCTCTGCTAATTAACGAGAGAGAATAATTTGGACAGAAATTTCAAATAGCCACCTCGCCCGTCTGACAGGCTTGCCATTTGCAAGTTCAGAAGCCTCTGATTAATCGCAACAAAGGTGACAGCCATGCCAAGAGGAACCCCCTGCAAAGCACACACAGCCCACAACATTAATTTTTTCTCCCACTTTCTCTGATTTGATATGTCAAATCTTTCTTTTGATTCCTTCAGGGAATGTGCAGAATGCAGACAGAACCCGGTACAGGAGGCCGAGTGCGGCGTGGCATTTGCACACACTCATTGTCCTTTTCCCTTTCCGCCTCTATTTACCTTTCGCATTGCATTCCACACACGTTCCTGATCGGGCTGCTTGCCTTCAAGGGTGTCCATGGTGTCTGCCATTAGAGCCTGCAGCTGTGGGCCGGAGATAAAGATTATCAGAGCACAATTCATGCGTCCGCAATAACTTCTCTAAACACGACGCCTTAAAGGCTAATTAAAAAATCATTTGTTGCCGGACGATTTTTATAACTCATTCCTTATACAATGAGCACTGCCGTGTCAATCCTCCCAGCCGCTGGCGGGGCAGCGGGCCTTTTCTAGTCAAGTCTGAGGGCTAGACAATGCGGACAAATTGACAAACACCGCTCGTCCATCACAGCGAGGGGAAGGAAGTAATATACATGAGGCTGCCTGCTGAGCTCCATTTATCTGCAGCGAATGGAAGAGAGAGAGAGAAGGAGAAGCTCTCAGGCAGAAGTGGCAGGTCACCTGTGAGCGCTGTTTTTAGCTGGATTTTTTCACATCGCCCTGTACCACTACAGAAAGAGAGAGCCTTCTCCAGGGGTGCGCAAAACAAAGCGCCCGGTGTCCTGAATTATTAAGACTCCAGAGAAGAGAAAGAACATTACACTGACTTCAGCTGGTCAGTTATAGATAGCCAGAGCCTAAACAATGCTGCTGATGCTAAAATAATAAAACACACTTATCAAAGCTGTTCTGTCACCTAAAAGTATGTGCAGATGCTAATGTTCAATAGTTTGGGACTCCAACTCTCAATTTTCAGCTCCACTGATCATATAGGTGCAATTATAGACTGCAGTCCATCTGTTTCTTTGTATACTTTGTTAGCCATGTTCTTCAATAGTCAGGACAATCAGCAGGTCATATTTGGGAGGTAGATCTTTGCAGTGACACTGGTGGTCATGTGTTGAGTGGATTAAAGACAGTACAGATGATGGATGTCTCAGTATCAACAGCCACCAGCATCCTTTGACTACCAATGATGGACTAAAAGAGCAACGCAAACTGCATCAACAGATACTGTTACTGTCTTTATATATTCAAAGTGTACCAACAAGGTACTGTAGGTGTGTCTGAGTGGACAGTGAGTGGACAAACCAGCAGCTCTGCTGGGTCTGATTCACTCAACACACTAACACACCACCACCACGTCACTGTCACTGAAAAAAACCCACCAATACCTGCTCTGTGTTACTCTTGTGAACAAAGTATACAGAGAATCAAAGCTCACCTGTATGGTCAGTGTAGCTCAAATGGACAATGGCTGTAGATACAAGGAGGTGGTTTAAGCTCTTACTGCATAACAAAATCTACTTTACCATCAATTTGGTTAGAATAAAATCATTTCTAATATACCTGTGTGATTGTAAGCTATGCACTTTTGAAGCCATGCAAACATCCCACTAATTAGACGCCCCCATGGATCTCTATTCATGGCAGATTTGGTTGCAATATCACACGCATCATTCTGCATTGATCTACGCTAAGCTCACCACTGTGCGACACTAATCTAGTAAAGAGGCAATTATGGAGCATCAGCATTGTATACCAGAACCAGCCTTAAGCCAATACTTTTTCTCCCTCTCTAATACAGAAAGATACAGTTCTTTTCTATCTATCTATCCATCCATATACCTATCTACATATATATATATATTCATGAGGATGATCAGACTATAAATACCTGCAGGGTATGTGATGGGATTAATAGATTGAGAAGGGGTGGTACAGTGCAGTGAATGTCTTGTGGAAAATGGGTCACAAAGTAGATAGGGATGATTGCCATAAAGGAGTGATTGTATTTGGGCACAAAAGGCCATAGTGTGAAGGAAGTAGCTGAAGTTGTATTGAAGTGTACGGTCATATGGGTCTACCTGCAGTGGAAAAAATCCCAGTCTACAGGACAGTCTCAGAATTATGGCCAAAAGACAAAACATTTAGATAAGAACCACCAGCGGGTTCACTGTGAATTAAAATGGCTTCGCGTCCAGGCAAGAATAGCTTTTAGAAGCCAATATAGTCCTTTACAACATTCCAAAGGGAACTCCAAAGTGCCCAGTTACAATGGGCGAAGAGACACAAAACTGGACTCCTCATGACTGGAACCAGGTTTTCTGCTCAGATGAATCTCGTTTCTGCCTGTATGAGGATGATAATAGGTGTTCATCACAGACCTCAGAAAGCCTTCAGTGAGGACTGTGTGCGAAACTTGGTCCTTAATTTGAACCACAATGCCTACACTGAGCTGCTGGACTACAAAGTTTTGCCTTTAGCTTATGATATTACAGAGGAATATAACATTCCTATCCCTGTATTCCAAGATGAAAATTCTAACATTTCTGTCATAAAAACTCAGGAAAAGGATATTAGCAGAGGTATGCCCAGGTCTGCATCATTTGGGCTAGAGCAGATACTGCTGAATAGATTGACAGCATGGGCGGAGTCACCCCCCTGGGCAACAGGACTGGGTCCAACCTGGTGGTGGTGGGGAGGAAGGACAAGGACGTTGACGCATCGGCACCTGCAATCAATAGGGCAGAAACGCATTGTTTCCTCTTAAAGTTGAGTAGTAACTTGTGATTGGCCAGAAAGCCTAATGAATGAGTGATGTAGTATTGGCTTAGGCTGGCTTTAGTTTTTATTGCAGAACTCGCTTAAGCTTTCATTCACAGGCCTGCAAATTGGCATGATTAACATTCAGGAGCATTCACACAGCTGGACTTGCCAAAACCCCTAGGTGTAAATCCTCTTGAATATCTGTGGAACTACCTAGAACAATGAGTAGAACGCCAGGGGCGGCATCTATGAAATTTGGCCAAACTAGATGCAAGAGTGGCTGAACATCGATAAAATCACAGCTGTTATTAATTACTTTGGAGATATTACATGCTATTAGGTATGTTTCAGTCATACACAGCCTCACACACCTCCCTCTGCCTTTTTTCTTTCTCTCTCTCTCTTTCCCTTGTTCCTATACATGCACACACAAAAAAGTGTCCGCCTTCGATATCCCTCCCTGACTTTTCCTGCTGTCTCATAAATATTCAAAACAAAGCTCTGCTTATTGGCATGCATAATTCAGGACTTTATTAAAACAAGCTAGCCGAGTGGTGAGGCTCGAGTGCTGCGTGATAACAGGGGGCAGAGAGCCTGAGAGACTCGGCCGCTATGCGCCTTCTTCTACTACAGCAGTTACCCTTTAAAGCTGCTCTCCAATTGGCTCCAGCTTATGGGTGAGCGCCGCGCCTGTCTGCTCTGATTCAGGCCTAGTTTCAAAGGGAAACCCACATTCTGGCATATGACATGTATTTAAGGGTGCATTTAGAACAGCGTTTTAATGCGCAATGACACTGTCTTGTACTTGTGGTTGTGTTCCTGTTCATTTCTTATCTAAAAGAGAAGAAAGTGAGTGTATAGCTCACCAGGGTGGCGTCAGCAGGGCTGATATACTGTAGGTAGGGCGATAATGCTAGCTCTGCTAGTGTGTACTGCAGGATTTCAGTGTGTTCCTTTACTCTCATTACTTGTTTTAGGTAATCTGCATACTGAAGACTCTCAATCAGTGCAGAACCTGCTGAGAACCCTACCTGAAGTCTCACAGATGAGAGCATGCACATTCATTAAGTCATTCATACGTAGACAATCTATGAATACAGAGATAAACAAACACTACACAGATCTTTTAGGGGTTCCTCAGATTGTCACACCAGAAGGACCCGTACAAGAGCCTCCAGGGCCGAGGCCTGAGAGAGCAAAAGTCGGTGCGCTCTCAGGGCGGGGGTTAGTTGTCATTCTCTCCTCAGCACTACTAAGTAATGTCAGTTGGTTCAGGTCAGTTGTGTTAGTCTGCGTCCTCCTAGAGTCAGAGACATTATAAGAGGGAGAGTAAGAGGGAGAGTAAATAAATGGGTGAGTTGATTGGCTACCAAACACATTGGGGAGAAAATCTGAAATCTTTTTTTATTTGCACTTCTTTAACAATCTGATGAAGTTTAAGGTAATTCTTATGCAGAAATATATTTTAAAAAATCTAAAATTTTCAAGCGCCACTGTACACGATGACCCAATGAAGGCTCGGACAGATGCGTCAGTGCCATCGTAAGACGATCACTTATCAAATGCATATGTACGGTGTACATTTTAGGACACCCTCAGACCTCGGAGTCAGGTCTTGTGCAATGGAAAGAAGGGAGTTTGTTCTGAGGCCGTTTGATCTGACGGCGTTTAGTAAGAGGGAGTTTGGTCTTAGGCCGTTTAGTAGGAGGGAGTTTGTTCTGAGAGCTGAGAGATGACGATGGTTTGCCTGAGACCTGAAGTAGTTTAGTAGGAGGACTGAGGTCGTTCTTTCCATTGCACAAGACCTGACGCCAAGGTCTGAGGATGTCCTAAAATGTACACCGTACATATGATCCATATTGTCAAACAGTGCCCTTCTTTTCCCGCCTTCATCAGCTCAACAACTTCCATACAGTGTTCTCAAAAGTCTTTGGGAATATTGCATATTCTGCTCTATAGTTTCCACAAGTTTCTGTGCTATCAACAACCTCAGCTATACTTTTAAAAATAAAGGAGGCATCAAAAATGTTTTGGTGCCACATTTGGCTCCATAAAGTTCCTATCAGTAGATTAAGAAACCAATTTAGTTAATGTGATCTTTTTAAAGCCTTATCATCATTTAAAGGTCTTCTCTGAAGACTCTACATCATTTTTTTACTTCTGAACAAACTGGAAAATGTGTTTCTTTGGCTTTAAAATGGACAAAGGGATTAAAAATTGCTGAAGTTATGGTAGAGATTTGAAGAGTAAATGAGCAACATGGCTGTGAACATCTTGGATAAAAATTCCAAAAGGTTCTCATGTTGATGATGATGATGATGATTAAAACACTATTAACACTATAACAACACAATACAGCCATTTAGATTTGAAGTTAAATGAAAATCACCACCCCTCCTCATCCCCAACTCATCCCAAAAACATTGGATGGAGCACTGTCTTTCCAGAGAGCTAAAGAGATTCCTATTCTATTGGCAGTACTTCTCTACAGGGAAGCTGTGTGTGCATTTGCACATCTCTGTCAGCAATGGCTGCAACGTAAAGTAGCTGAGTGCATTCATTAGAAGGGGTGTCCACAAACATTTGGACATGTACATAAGGGAGCCTAAAGCTCTCATATCTGGCACATCTAGGCGTGCATTCATGAGCACTTTGATTTCTGAGGCATGAATACTAGATTAGCGTGCAAGAGAAATGGTGACCTTTCCAAACAAGCTAACAACACACATGATAATCAAGCATGCACTGTCCAGGGTATTAGTTCTGTGCTGCTCAGTGAGGGGCTGACAGCTTCGCTACACTGCAGTGGCCCTCAGAGCTCTTTCAGTGCAGCTGCTACGGCACCGCAAAAGCATCTCAGTGTTCCTAGCCAATTCATCACGTCAGATATCTCCTGGCATCTCCTGTAGTGTGCTTGCTCCCCCACACTGAAAGCTGACAAAAAAGGGGTCGCTCCTTTTGTTCTTTTTCTACTAAAGGCTGGAAATCATGTTGAAAAATGGCAAATCATTTTCATAGCTTTTTGTGTCCTGTAGTGGGACACCACTCCATAGTTGCCTACCCAAATACTGCACATAAGTAGGGCTGGGTATTGTCATTTTTTATAACTGTACCTCTGATTTGATACTAAATCAAATCGGCACCACAATTTTACAGGGGGACATCTTTGGGGGGCACCATACATCCACACCAACAGTCTACATAAGGCGTTTGATTTTAGGGAGCCCAGAGTGGCTCAGCAGGCTAAGATGCTGACACTATGACCAGAGGATCATGAGTTTGAATCCTGGTCATGCTGTTTGCCATCAACAGTCAGGGCCCAAGAGAGCAAAAATTGGCAGTGATCTATCTCTCCATCACTTTCACGTTGCAATGTCTGCTGGCTCAGGCATCTACTGATTGGTCCATTCAGAGCTGGGAATCCGAGCACGTTGGCTCCCAGCGGTATCAGCAGTGTTCGAAAAGAGGCGGTGGGTGCATCACACGCAATGGAGGAGGCTTGTGCTTGTCTTCACCCTCCTAGAGTCAGGGACATTACAAAAATGATGGGTAGAGTCCTAACAGAGGGGATGGACTAAATGGCTACTACTACATTTGGAAGCACCCACATGCCTAGAGACTGCAGACACTCTGCTGGAGATCCACTCTGACACACCTACTGTTGTTGTACCTTGTAGAAGTCAGAGACAGTAGCTCATCTCTTGCTGCACAGTTTGTCTTTATCCTCTAGTTCAGGGGTAGGCAACTCCAGTCCTGGAGTGCCGGGTTCCTGCACAGTTTGGTGATCTACCTGATCAAACACACCTGATTCAACTCAGCGGGCAAGTTTTTTTTAGCATGTTTAATTGTAGTGTCAGAGCAGTGACATCACCAAACTGTGCAGGAAACCGGCACTCCAGGACTGGAGTTGCCTACCCCTGCTCTAGTTCTTCATTGATGATCACAAAACACTTTTGGCTAGTTGGTGCACTCTTTTCACTCCAGCAGTGACACTGATCCACTCACACCAGCACAACATGCCACCACCACATCAATGTCACTGCAGTGCTGAGAGTGATTCACCACCCAAATAATAATTATTTAATTTCTTCTCCTTGTAATTGCTCAGAAGGTCAAATAAACAAAGAATTTGCATTTTCTGGTCATCATTTGACGGTTCAGATTCTACAGGGTTAAACACTACTCCTACCTCCACTACTCTCCAGACGGGCTGTTTTTGTCCTGTTGAGGTCACTTGTGTAAATGATGCTCTGCTCCTCGCTTCCCCAAACTCCTTTTCTTTAGTGCAAGCTTGGCCTGCTATTATCCTCTCTGTCATTCATCCTCTTTATGGTCATTTTTATTACAGATACATATCCTCCAGCATGCTTCATTTTTCCCCACCACTGTCTCAGGACTGGGCAGGCCACCGTGTGCCATCCTGCACTGTTTACTTTCAATACAGAAAGAGAGAGAGAGAGAGAGAGAGAGAGAGAGAGAGTCCCAGTCTCCTTCTTTACGAGTGATGTTGTTTCTCCCCTGCTGAATATTTCATGGGATTATTTTCTTTGTGCACCCTCGGCGCCTCTGCCAGCGGTTTGGGATGATGCAGTATTGGGAAGGACAGAGTGCTGATTATCAGAACTACTTTGTAATTATCTATATGCAGTCATTTTCCTACATCAGTGTGGCTGCCTAATTGCCTGTAGAGCAGAGCTAATGTTTTGTTAATTGTCACATTACCATTAGGTAAGAAAGCATCGTTGAAAAGATAAATCACATATACTTTTTCTTCACTGTCAGCAAACGCTCTCTGCAGCTGGAGAAGGATACAATATACATACTGTGTTTATAAATTTCATGAGCCGGCACGTGAATTAATGTCTTTTGCTCTCAATGATCATTTATTCATTAACATCCAACTACTTCAATATTGATCTATTTTAGATCGTTCATAATTTTGCACAATTCAAAGCAAATGAGTAACTGCAGTGTCTGCAGAGAGATACAACATATGTCCAACGGCTTGTGGACGCCCATTCTAATGAATGCATTTAGCTACTTTAAGTTGCACCACTGATGTACAGCTTGTAGACCTTAGAAAAGTACTGCCAATAGAATAGGACTAAGCATGAACCTGCTGGCACCATACAAAATGCCGGGTATGCTAGAGGGGTATAAAGACCCCAAGCAATGAGCAGTGGAACTGTATCCTCTGGAATGATGCTGCTCAGTCCTGAACTGGGGATCCCATCCCAACGTCACATCAAATCTTCACAGCAATGCTCCAAAAAAGCTCATACTCCTGTCTTAATCATCTTGATTTCAGAAGAAACAGTGAATGAATCCCAATATTTATTTCCATATACTGTACATTAGGATAAAACCAATTTATTAACAATCAGGGAGGCTCCCACCCATGAGGATCATCAATGTCAAATGAAGGTTAAAAGACAATAGCCGTCTATCTGCTAACTACACACTGCTCAGTGCAGGCTACCATTGTGGTTCAACTAGGGGTTGGCCCAAGGTATTTATTCCCCTTTTTCTGACAGATGCCTTTGCTCCTTCAGCTATCAGCAAAGGAAGGACAGATAAAACACCATTGATCTACCTTCCTACCTGAACACAGCCAGCCCTCTAAAAGTAAAGCATCCAGACAGAGGAATCTGAATACAAGGACACAGGCTGAAGTTCACGCAAGGCACAGCGAGAAACCAGAACAATGCCCCCCATTGTGCTTTCATGGAATAATATTAAATGTCATTTTAATATAATTTTAAATATAGCATACAAGTATAAAACTATTTTTATGGTTATAAAGTTGTTAATAGTGGTTATCATCAATATGGCCCTACCAAAGTCCTGGCTGTGGAAATGTCTGCTGTTTTGCTGATTGTATTAATTGCTGTAAAGTGTTGAGGAAAGGTGGCTGTGGTGCAAATACTGTTCAAATGGATCAAGACTGAACTTACAATATGCATTCAGAAGACCATATAAAATACACAACAGCCATGAAATCTAGCACTTTTGTTGGAAAATCAATATCTTTCATATTTGAGATACTAGAGTGATCATTCAAATTCAAAATAACAAACATTGAGTTTCATTCATGAGCTGTAACTTGAATAAAATTAAGAACTCTAACTTGAATTTAAGATCTATAACTTGAATCTAAGAGTTATTACTTGAATTTAAAAGCTGTAACTTCAATGAAGTTAAGAGATTTAATTTGAATCTAAGAACTAGAACTTAAAGGAATTTAAGAGTTTTAAACTGAATGAAGAGCTGTAGTTTTAATAACATTAAGAACTCCAATTTTAACTTGAATTTAAGAGCTGTAACTTGAATTTAAGAGCTTTAACTTGAATGTAAGAGCTTTAACTTGAATTTAAGAGCTGTAACTTGAATTTAAGAGCTGTAACTTGAATGAAGTTAAGACCTAAAATTAGAATTTAAGAGTTATATCTTGAATGAATTTATGAGCTGTAACTTGAATGAAGTTAAGAGCTTTAACTTGAATGAAGAGCTTTAAGTTGAATACAATTAAAAGCTGTAACTTGGATTTAAGAGCTGTAACTTGAATTTAAGAGCTATAACTTGAATGACGTTAAGACCTAAAATTAGAATTTAAGAGCTGTAACTTGAATGAAGTTAAGATCTGTAACTTTAAATTAAGAACTGTAACTTGAATTTAAGAGCCATAACTTGAATTTAAGAGCCATACCTTGTATGTATTTAAGAGCTGTAACTTGAATTTAAAAGCCATATCTTGTACAAATTTAAGAGCTGTAACTTGAATTTAAGAGTTGTATTTAAGAACTCTAACTTGAATGAAATTAAGAGCTTTAACTTGAATGAAGAGCTTTAACTTGAATGACGTTAAGACCTAAAATTAGAATTTAAGAGCTGTAACTTGAATGAAGTTAATATCTGTAACTTTAAATTAAGAACTGTAACTTGAATTTAAGAGCCATACCATGAATGAATTTAAGAGCTATAACTTGAATTTAAGAGCCATGCCGTGTATGTATTTAAGAGCTGTAACTTGATTGAAATTAAAAGCTTTAACTTGAATGAAGAGCTTTAACTTGAATGAAGAGCTTTAAATTGAATGAAGAGCTTTAAATTGAATGACGTTAAAACCTATAATTAGAATTTAAGAGCTGTAACCTGAATGAAGTTAAGTTTTAACTTGAATTTAAGAGCTGTAATGCCACTTACCAAACTCCAAGTGTCTTCTACTCCACGAGCAGTTAAAAACTTATGAAACTAATAATATACCCACAGCTAGCTTGGTGCACTTGATGAAATCTAGAACAGGAAGAATTCTCCTTCTGAAAGTCTCACACATCTGATGAAGGTGCTCAGGTGGTGATGGCATGAACGGAGCCTGGGGTCCTTATAAAGGAGAGGAATTGGGTCAGTTTTCATCTAACAAATCGCCTATATTGTTAATAGACTAATATACTAACAATTTAACCAAATCCTGTGCGATACTTAAACCCTAAGGGCCTGTACACCAATCAACCACAACATTAATACCACTTACAAATGAAGTGAGTTGATAATGAGAGCTGATCAGATCATATGTTTTGTGAGTTGCTGTAACAATGCCAGGTAACAGGTGCTGCAGTTCCTCATTTAAACATTAAATGGCAATGCAAACCTCACTCGCGGCTGTAGAAACCCATTACAGCCAGTGTTGAAATATGACTCAAACATGTTTGGATGTATAAAACTAACATGTCATGGGGGAAGCACAGTAAAGAACAGAGCAGAGCTAGAAAACACCAATATCTGGTTAATCACTCTGTCCAAAATCTGCAAGTGTGAAGATCTGAGGCACTTATCGCCCGACGACTGCCAAGGTACCACCAGACAACTGAACCCAGTCGGGCGATAAGTGCTACAAGGCTTTTGAGATGCTCCTGGGCAGCAGTGGTCCTACCAACAGTGGCTTCTAGGTTCTTCAGACTTAAAATATCTACTGCTAAAATCTTAATGCCAGATACCACAGGACACCTTCAGAGGTCTTGTAGAGTCCATGACTCAGTGGGTCAGACCTGATTTGGTTGGTGCCAGGGCATATTAGCATATTGGTTTTAGAACTATGGCTGATTGGTGTATGTGGGCCTATACTTCATTATTTCATTGAAAGTGCTGAGAAATAAATCTTAAAATGAACAGATGAAAAGACCTTGAGTTCAAAGGGTTAACATGTAGTAGTATTATATGGTGTAGATTTGACAGCACTGACAGTATTATCATGGTCATCTGGCCATATAACCTCCGTCCAGACAATTTGAACGGGTAACCTCTGCCTGATTCTTATGCTGTACATGTTCTCAAGAAGCTGCAGTAAAGACTTGGATACAGGCATTTGATAAAGGCGAGAGCTGCCATGGTCCCCTGCCGATGACTGATTACTTTACAGACCCATGTGGAGCCTGGGTCTTTGATACATTACACAAATGCATTGATTTTCCTCCTCTTAGCAGTGCATGCTCGCAACTACAGAGCTAGCTATGCTGACCTCTTCAACCCCACTCTGCTTGCTGACCAGTGGCAGTCCATCTCTCAGCCTGGCCTCTCTGGCTCGCTGGCTCCACATGTACCCAGGTTCATTAAGACATTTTTTGTCATTCCAGTCAATACATTGAATGGTCACTGTAATCTCTGGGTGGTTCAAATGGAGAAAAAATCGGGTTCATTTTCTTGCAGACTACTCTGATTTCAGACAATATTGTATTTACTGGTGCACTCACTGACCACTTCATTAGGTACGCACACCTTGTATCATTGTCCATTTTATCAGCTCCACTGACCATTTAGAGTTTTACAAATACAGACTCTTCAAATATAAATACAGTTCTTCAAATATCAGGACCATCACAGAGAAGGTATCATTTGGGGGATGGATGATTCTGAGCACTGCAAATAACAGTGACGTGGTGGTGGTGAAGAGAATGTTTCTCCCAGCACCGATTGAAGGATAATCAGGAGAGAGTATAAGATTCTCCTTTAAGCGTCTGAAGATGAAGATTTCTGCCAGTTCCAGATCTGCAGCTTTGAGACTCTCTGCTTGGGTGTCTGATAGCTTAGAAGAGCAACCAGGTTTTTATAGAATGTAGCCCCCTCTGGCCAACTCTGGAAGGGACAGTAAACTGAACTGCCATTTGACTGACCATGTGGAAGTAGACAGTGGGGGATTTAATCAACCTTATCAAGATAACAGGGAACAGTGGGGGATTTATTCAGAGGCATTGTCTAAATAGGCCCAAAGTCCAAACACACTGCTGAAGAGCAGAAATTCAACATAGTAAGCTGACATTAACCAAATTCAGGAGGAAGGAAAATAACTGATTAATAAAAGGTTAATAAAGAAAAAAATTAGAAAAGTGCATTTCCTGAAGGAAGCGCAGGATATTGCGCAGCTAATATGACCAACATGCTAACATCCAGATGGATTTTAACAGATACTGTGATATCCATAGTGGTTGCTAAGGTGTTATTATGGTAACCGAGGTGGTTGCTAAGGTGTTGCTATGGTATCCTTAGTGGTTGCTAAGGTGTTGTTATGGTATCTGAGGTGGTTGCTAAGGTGTTGTTATAGTATCTGAGGTGGTTGGTAAGATGTTGCTATGGTATCTGAGGTGGTTGCTAAGCGGTTGCTATGGTATGCTATGCTTTGCAAAACATAATTACAACAGTGGCATTTTAGTATGTGTTGCGCAAGTGTATCAGGCACAAAAGAACTGGTGGAGATCACTGTTAGTTCACTGTCCTTTCTATGAGACACATCTGCATTGCTGGTCCACCTTGTACTTGTAGATGTAAAGTCAGAGACAGTAGCTCATCTGTTGTTGCACAGTTTGTGTTGGTCCTTTAGTCCTGCATCAGTGGTCACAGAATGTGGCCCGCAGGATGCTGTTGGCTGGATATTTTGGTTGGTGGACTATTCTCAGTCCAGCAGTGAAACTGACATCAGTAGTGATCCAATTGTACCAGTGCAACACACCACCACCACATCAGTGTCACAGCAGTGCTGAGAATGATCCACCGCCCAAATAATGCCAGGGTCATAACCATTGATGAAAGGTTTGTTTACAGAGAAACAGATGAACTACAGCCTGCAATTGTAGAACTACAAAGTCCACATATATGGTCAGTAAAATGGAAATTGAGTTTAGATACAAGAAGGTGGTGTTATGGCTGACTGTTATACATGGTTTTAAATAAGACGTTTTGGTGCATAAAACTGAGAGTGAAGCCAACCTGTGAATGTAGGACATTTCCTGTGGAGAAGTTTCTCCAGAAAGTCTCCATACTGGCTCATCCTGAAGCCCAGGGTCAGGATGTAGCTCTGTGTCAAGGACCTCCTCCAGTTGGTGGTCTGGGGCAACACATGTACACCACTGGGGTCTAAAGAAGATGAAAACAGGTGCCATTTAACAGGTATGCATGTGATAGGTACTATAAGTACACTGTAAAAATACAAAGTTTATGCAATTTCCACACCAGCTGAGACTCTTTTAATCACAATGACATTTCCTCCATTCAGGCTCCAACGTCAGTCTTTGGCTCACAGGGTAAATGTACAGACCACTATGCTACTCGTATATAACAGAACAAGACTACATTTCTCTTTTTGTGGCAGTGATGGTGCAGCTGTCATATCATGATTCCAAGCCATGGTGATGCCACAGCTGTCTATAACTGGGAGCTCATGCTGGAGTGGTGTCTAGTGGTGCAATGTGAAGAAAAGAGTCAATATGATGAAAATATATATTTTATAACTTTTACCAATGCAGAGCTAAAAATGATAATTAAGGCAAACTGTTGAGTAAACAACAACATTTCAGTTGGTGAAACTCAAGTTAAATTAACTCGAAAAAGAATTGCAAGTAAGTTGATGCTCCCACCTCATACCTTGTCTCTGGCCCCACCTCTGCCTTGTCTGTCACTGTTTTGGTCTACGTGCTTGTGTTTATATTTTTCACATGTCATGTCCGCGTCTTGGCTCCATCCCCAGTGACATCATGTTATGTCTCATTGTAAGCACCTGTGTCTTGCTCGTTCATAGCCCTGCCATCTTATTTCATGTTAATCATTGTTTCTACAAAGCCTTCCCTCTGTGTTCCAGTCCTCATCCATCATTGCACATTAACCATGATATAGTTGAGTCAATCAAGTCCTTGCAAGGTCTTCACGTCATGTCTGATTCTTGTTCACATGTGGTTTTCCAACTCCTCCTGCTTCTCGTATGCTGACAGTTGCCGTAAAATTTTAAGTTGGGCTGACTTTTTAGTTTTTACAGTCTAGATCTTTTGATAATCAAAATCCCAACAGAGCAAGAACTTACAAATGGTGTAATTACTAGGAAATACACATAATGCATGCAGATCACATAGACTTCATTTTATCTGTTATTTCATGTTTTTGTTGTAGGCAATTTTTGCTTTCAAATAAACAAAACACATGACCAAGGGCGTTACATGTGCCAACATGACCCAACTGTAGCACTGAGAGATTCAGTAAACAGCATGCAGTTGATATGCATATATTATTTTTCATCCAAACCGAGCCGAACATCCACTGTGAGAAATTGATATGGAAATTAAAAAACACCATGACACACAATCACAGCCCATAAGCAGAGTGCTGAAATAAACAGAACTTCAGCATGGCTAAAAATGTGCCTCGTGTTTGCTGTCGCCGGGAATGATTTTTGCACGCTGGTGAGCAGAATGCTTTACTTAATGTGATAAAGAAGAGAAAACAGATAGGAGAAGGCTGCATCTCCAGGGAACAAGACCGCTGACACGACGCCCGGCAGGGAATGACGTGTCCCCCCAGGGAACTTCACTTGCTGGATTACAGGATGGAGTGAAGGGGACATATGTCATCCCTTCTGAAGGAAAAAATAAAGAGTGCTTTACTGTATTTAATGCAATTTATTAAACGTATACATCATGAATGCCAATCTCCAGTTCTGGAGGGCTGGCGTCCAGCAGAGTTTGGTGAATTTCCTGCTTAATCCTTGGAAGTCAACATCACTTTTATTTCTGCCATAAAATCTCAGGAATAGAAGTGAGATAATAATTGTATTTTAATCCATAATAGCATGTATGATACAACATAATGATGAATAAAACAGATTTATAGGACTTGATGAAATCCAGATCCTAGTCCCTTTGAATACGCCAAAGGCGACAGTGGTACAGAAAACCTCCCTAGGTGTATAAGGAAGAAACCTTGAGAGGATCCAAGGCTCAATAAGGGGAACCCATCTTCCCCCAGCTGACATGGATTAACAGATGAATTAACTATTAGAGTCTTTGTCAAAGGCCCCATCCCCAAACCAGGTCTTGCAGCATTCAGACTCTAGCGGATACTGCCGGATATATGGATGGCAGGGGCGGAGCCACCCTTGAGCAACAGGAACAGGACCAACCTGGTGGTGGTAGGGAGGAATGAGGGTGATGTTGATGCATCGACACCTAAAATCGACAGAGCAGAAACAAGATGCTTCCTTTTAAAGTTGAGTAGTAGCTTGTGATTGGCCAGGAAGCCCAATGACTGAGTGATGTAGTGTTGGTTGAGGTACACTGTAAAAATATTTGTTGACTCAACTTAGTCAAGTCTATTTGCATTGACTCAGTTATGTTGTAAAGACATGACATGTTATGTAAATTTAACTTCAACTTAACATATGTTTTTCTAGTACTGGTGCTAAGCATGTGGGTGCCCTAAGCACAAATGCTATGTGTGACCCCATCCTGCCAGGATCATGTAAGTTGACAGCAATGCTGAACGTGACCTTGATGTTATGTTGTGACATCTAAAACCGCCAACATGATTTGCTGGCATGATCAGTGACTCCAGAGCATTGCACTGGTCTCCATCACTACTAAATCTATTAATTAACCAATGAGTCAAATTAGATGTACATGAGGAGAAACTCTGTGCCTCCAAGACTGAAGCTCAAGCACTCTGGTGTAGGTTCTTCAGGCTTTGCGATAAAGGCTTTTCACCCAAGTCACATGGTTTTGGATGAGCTATGCGCTGTTAACTTGGATGGCAAGGCGAGTTTGGTTTTGGGACAATGTTACTGCTGTGTCAGGACTTTCCACCGCAAATCTACATATTAACTCTCTTTGCAAATGCTACAACAGCTCAGAAATATATTCAGAGACATTATGAACAGCATCCTGGAGGTATGCGTTGAATCCTTTGATCCTAATATTCAAAAGTGTAACGTTTGCGACAACACTGCTTCCTTTAAAGTACCGGAACACTGATTTGCTAGATTGGAAAGGTATCATTTGTGTGTCGCTGAGGCTGACCTCTTGCCATCAGCATTTGAATTTTATTTATTTATTTAGTGTCTGACTAAAATAAAAAGGTGTTTCATTCCAAGAGCTGCTGAAACAGTTGTACATCCTCTCTCTATGTAGCCAAACCATTTTAAACTTGAGCTCAAACTCATCCTCAGAAGACATACAGTACCAGTCAAAAGTTCACAAGACACACCTTCTCATTTAATGTTTTTATTTTATTTATGTATTTTTTTCCCTACATTATAAATGAATACTGAAGTCATCCAGATTATGATTGAACACATAAGGATTCATGTAGTAAACTTAAAAGTGTTAAACAAACCAAAACATGTTTTAGATTTTACTTCAAAGTAGACACACAACTGATGTCTCAAACACATTAAGAGGCAAGAAATGCAAGTCATGAACTCTTGACAAGGCTCAGCTGTTAACTGAAAGCCATTCCAGGTAAAGCTGACTGAGAAACCTCATAAAGCTGACTGAGAAAATGCCAAGAAATCTGCATCTAAGCAAGAGGTGCCTACTGTGAAGAATGTCAAATATAAACATATTCTGGTTTGTTTACTAAATAATTACACATGTATTTATTCATAGTTTAGATGACTTTAGTATTAATCTACAATGTACACCATTTTTAAATCATGAAAAACCACTGAATGTCCAGAAAATGTGTCCAAACTTTTGACTGGTACTGTTCAGACAAACAGACAAGCTTCATTCAGTGCTTTGTTAGTTAATTAGCTAAGAGCCTTCCCATTTCACTCACATACAGGCCCAGGCTGGGTAATTTGAAGGTAGTCATGATTAAGGTCAGGGTATGGATGGCAGGTTGTTGATTATAGATTTTTTTTATAATGGAGGTATATTTGGAAATGCAGAGGACTAACTGGTGAGCTTTCGCCCTTAGTGTGAAAACAGCCCCGCTTTGAGAAATATACAGCTCAGAGAGCACTGCAGCTTTTCCCTGAGCAACTCGGTGCCACCAACCACTTTCATTCACAACCTGTTGCTGGGGCAACACCTGAATTAGGCATTGCAGGATTTAGAAATATGGTCTGACATAATGCATGCTGCTGAACCCTCTGTGACAGTGAAAAGGGAAGACAACAAGAAGAGGTAACCGATGGAGAATGTATGCTGATGCTGAGTCCCCCAGTGATCCTTACATGGATGGTTCTTCAAAGGAAATTATTTAAAATGTATGTTTCTTCATGTTTGTTCATAATTTAACTCAAATAGGTAAAGTTTTTATATCATGTAAAGTGACATATGTCAAGCCTTTTTCTTGTTTTAATGTTGATCAATGTGGCTTATAGTTTGTAAAAATCAGAAATCCACAATCTCCAATTATTAGAAACATTCACTTGGAGTAAATTACTGTTCAAACAATATAAGCATGGATGTAATTTGGGGGATGGAGGGGCTGTATCCTGCACTTTTCCAAAAGGCTGTTTTGGTTTCCTGCAGGTTTTATCGTCCAAAAAAATGTTACGCTATATTAAAATGAGACAGGTCAAGAACTAGGACCCAGCGGAAAATGCCCTTTCAAGCTGAAGCCTGTTTCCCTTTAGACCGCCCACAAGCTCATCAATTGGCTCTGCTGTTTCCTGTTAACTTGTGATTGCTGTCCACCTGCCACTGTAAGTTGTTAACATGCTTTGGATGAGTTATGTTGAAATGTTAATAGTTAACCATTCTGTGGTCTTTGGGTCAAATTGACTTGTGTTAACTGCTTATTTTTATTCAAAAATGAGGTATAATTTTATGTATTGTATTGACCATACATTCCAAAAATAAAGATGCTTTTCCAGCAGCTGCCCACAGTGTCAAAACTTAATACCAAATGGTTTGCTGACCATAACATCACTGTGCTTGATTGGCCAGCCAATTATCCAGACCTGAACCCCATAAAGAATCTAAGGTAAGAAACACCTGATCCAGAGATACAAATGAACTGGTGGCCACTATCAAAGCAATCTGGGCTCTAATAATACTTCAGCAGTACCACAAGCTGACTGCTTCCATGCCACACCATGTTGGTGCAGTGATTTTTGGTAAAAGAGCCTCAACCAAATACTGAAAGTATAAATGAGACATTTCTGTTTTGTACATCAGTTTCTGTTTGCTCTTATGATTCTGGATTTCTGATATTCATGATACTTATCATTATTAAAACAAAAAAGGCTTGAAATGTGTCACTTACATATAATTAATGTAAAAAAATGCCAGTTTACCTTCATTAAATTATGATCAAAAATGAAGTTTTCCCACAATATTCCCATTTTTGATGTATGACTGTAGATAGCACATGAAAAAATAACACTGAAGCCATAAGACAAATAGCACAACATCAAATAATCTAATCCTAATCCTGTGTATATTCAATACCAATGTTTACCTTATTATACAAAACTGACACATATATACAGCATAAATGCCTTGATATGCAAGGCAAGACACATTAAGGAACCTTCAAGTACCCCAATTGTGAATCTGATAGATGTCACACTGCCCCAAGAGAAGTATGTAGTTGAAGAGATAAAAGGGAGAACACGAAGTTCACTATTATAATAAATCATTGTATCATTAGCACTTAACATGAGCACCTATTAGCTCACAAGAGGAACAAATCTATGCATGTTCCCAGGTTAATATTTCCCAAGATTTATATGAAACATTATGGGAATATGACAAAAGGTGCCATGTTTCCAGGGTCTGTGTTCCCCACATCTATATATGTGCTCTTCCAGGGTCAAATATTTCCCAGCTCTATGTGATGGTGACTTGAAAGAGATGTGAATTAAATTGACATATTTTTAGTGACCTTTAAGGTAAAATAAACTGTTAACCCCTGGTTCTGTTATGTTTATTTATATGTTTTTACATATTTTCACAGTAAGATATGCATAATATGAAATATGTAATATTTCATAATAATATGAACATAGGACCCTGCAAATTTGTAGATCTAGGGAATATAGTGCACCGGGAACATATTGCTCTGAGATCATAAAACTGGGAACATAGGAACTTGGGAATTTTGTACCATAGGAACAGAAGACTCTGGGAATGTAAGACACTTGGAATAAAATACCCAGGAAACATTGGACTCTGGAACCCTGGGATCACAGGACTCTGGGAACATATGATCCTGGGAACATAGGTCCCTGTGAAAATATGACTCTGGGAATATAAGACTCTGGAGTCATAAGCCAAAAGTCATAAGTATCATGGAAACATACTGCTCTCAGATCACAGGGCTCTGGGAACATAGGGCACTGGGAATATTGTAAGACACTGGGAATGTATGACACTTGAAAAAAAAAACCCTGAAATCATAAGACTCAGGAAACATAGGACCCTAGGATCATAGGACTCTGGGAATACAGGACCCTGGAAACACATAGCTCTGAGATCATAGAGCTCTGGGAATTTAGGGCACTGGAAATATTTCACCAAAGGAATGTGAGTCTGTAAATGTAAGGCACTGGGAACAAAAAACCCAGGGAATATAGAGCTCTGGAAACATATGGTTCTGGGAATAGAGCACCCTGGAATATTAAGACTATGGGAACATACCATCCTTAAAACAAATAACCCATGGGAATATACTACCCTGGGAACATTATACCTTGGGAATACAAACCCTAGGAATATAGAACCTTGGAAACAGAACAAATCCCAAACATGAAAACATGAGAGAATGTCAGAATCAGAAAGTGTAAGGAGATTTTAAGGAGAAATTTCTTGAGTTGAATAAAAGCATAAAGGAACACTGGACCCTGGAAACAAAGGAATTCCCTGCTAGTTCTTTCTTCAATGATTGTCCTTTTTCTTTTGACACAACTCTGCACTGTTGCTAGAGGCTTAAATAGTCACAGTTCTTGAGGAGGAGTATCACGTAGGGAAAACTGCCCACACTACTGTCACTTTCACTTTCTAGACCTCTACATGTGGCCATTTTAGCTCCCCCCCTTAGTACGTCCTCATCACATCAAGCTGTGGTGTAAGTAGGCCACAACCTCGCGTCTGCTGAAAAGTCAAATGTCATTAAATGATCTGTCTCTGAGGCTCATCTTTAACAGTGTGAGTTTGCTGTTCTGCACAAGTGAAGACATAAGCAGTGAAGGCTGGATGAAGCTTTCGGAAGGTCTCCTCTGTTTGCAGGGTTGTGTCCCTGGTGGGTTTCCCACAGCAAGGGGTGTACAAGACACAGACATTTTCCTCTGTGTCGATAGCCTTTCTCAACAACCCCTGTGAGAAAAAGAGAGAGAAAGAACAGACAGTGTGAACATCCTTACTCTTAACAAGCTCATTTGATTTCCAAATGATTAAATCCTAAAATAGTTGCAAACGAGTGTAATGCAAGATGTGATTATGTAAGATGCGATTTTATGGTCTGTCTGTTCTGCTGGGTATTTAATGTGCCAAGTTGCGAGAGTTAATGTAAATTGTTCTGGCACTGAGCACAGAAACGGCATTAGAGTGTGAGCCTTTCTTAAAGGAAGAATAGCTTTTTTTTCTCTATGCTAAAATAGCACTGATTAAATTACAGTGAGTGGCACCAGGTACTGTTCCCAACACACTCTAATCCAGTTGGAATGGGATGGGAACATATTATTATGCTTGAGGATTACTTTGGCTTTGGTATCCCAATAGCCTTTAGCTTTTCCTGGCATCCAAAAGCAGGTGTGACAGAAACAAATCAACCACTTCAAGTGCAAAGGACGTGGAGAACCATGCATATTATCTCTTGCTGAATTTATCATCCAACAAGGGAAGGTAACATTATGCTCTTCTTATATCCATTGATTGAGCCATTGTTCAGACGATACTGAAGCTGAGATGAAAAATGACAGCAGATCTGTGATGTTTGGCAGCCAGACATGTTCAAAACAAGACAAATGATCCAAGTGCCACAGATAGACAAGTGGAATTAGATAAAAAAAGATGTGGAACTAGAACTATTTGCAAATGTTCAGCATGGCCTGAAGGTATTGAATGCAGCAGCTTTTGGTTTCAGAAGCCTGAAAGTACTGCTGCTGAGCTCTTCTGAAGGAAACACTGGATGATTATATGAGCTGACCACTGATAGCAGGAGGATGTGATGTTTTTTTCTGTTGCAGCAATAGTGAGACCCTGGAAATATAAGACCTTGTGAAAATAGGATTCTGGCAATAAGACCCTAGGAAAACAGGATCCTAGGAATATGACCCTGGAAAATCAGACTCTAAGAATAAGAACATAGAAAAACAGGACATAAGAATTAGACTTTAGGAAAATAGGACCCTTAGAATAAGATCCCAAGAAAACAGAACCCTAGGAATGTTACCCAAGGGTTTAGACCATGGGAAAATAGGACTCTAAGAATAAAACTGTAGGAATATGAGCCAAGGAAAATAGGATGCTGGGAATAAGACCCTTGAAAACAGGACCCTAGGAATATGACCCTGGAAAAATAGGACTCTAAGAAAAAGAACATAGAAAAATAGGACCCTTTGATACAGATCCCTAGGAATATTATCTTAGGAATTAGACCATGGAAAAATAGGACTCTAAGAATAAGACTCTAGGAATAAGAGCCCAGGAAAACAGGACGCTGGGAATAAGAGCCTAGGAAAATAGAACCCTAAGAATAAGAGCACAGGAAAATAAGACACTGGGAATAAGATCATAGGAAAACAGAACCCTATGCATTACCCTAAGGATTAGACCATGGAAAAATAGGACTCTAAGAATACGACTGTAGGAATAAGAGCCCAAGAAAATAGAACACTGCGAATTAGACCCTGAAAAATAGGACACTGGGAATTAGACACTAGAAAAATAGAACCCTATGAATAAGAGCCCAGAAAAATAGGACCCCAAGAATAAGACCCTAGTAAAATAAACCCTTAGAAATAAGAATATAGGAACAAAGTACTCTGGGAACAAGACCATAGGAAAATAGAACCTTTGGAATAAAGACCCAAGGAATATCAATGCGAAATCTCATGAAACATGAAAACAGTGGTAAATATCAGAATCCTTGTGAAAGCTGCTTTTGTAGGTATTAAGAAGAGAAGTTCTTATTGTGAATGGTTGGTGAATGAGGCCTGTAGCTTTTAAAACAAGACTGATGGTGAGTATAACTGATAGACAAATGAAATTAGATCCAACAAATCTGGAATCAGAGCTGTTTCCAAATGTACAGCATGGCCTTGTGTAAAATGGATGTCTTATGAAATGACTGAATGCAGCAGCCTCTTGTTTCTGAAGTCTGGAGCACTGTTGTTGAGCTGTTCTGAAGGAAACAGTGGACGATTATATGAGAAGACTACTGATGACACGAGGACACGTTGTTTCTTTCTTGCAGAGGTAGTGAGTGCTTACTTGAGCTGCAGGGGTTGTACAAGTTCACTGTATAATTGTTCCTGGAAGTGTGTCTCCAGCCTCCGGCAAATGCACACTAGCAAGATGTATATCTGTAAGTAGAAAGCATCTGACTAGGTTGATGCATGACATGATGATGAAAAATATAAATATGAAAAGCATGAATGCAAATCAAACCCAGTGTAACCCTCACAGTAGAATATAGATCTCTGCAAAGAATTCAACATTATCTGTTGATATAGGACAGGAGATCGACTCACCAGATGTCTGACCTCACTTCCTCATTACAACCTTAACAGAATTCTTATTTTAACTTAAAGACACTCCATCTACTCCTCAGGATCTGCTACATCCTGATGCTCTGACACCTGGGCCCAGGATGGGACTTATGTCAAAAAGACTTTCAATCTTATCTATTTCCAAATTATCTGGTCATAGACTAAAAATATCATAGTCCTAATGTCATGGTCTCCCTGTCCCTCCTGTGCTTGGTGTGGACTCCAACTCCCAGGAATCTTTGAAATTCTGTGAATTATGTGACTTACATTTACATTTGAGGCATTTAGCAGATGCTTTTATCCAAAGCAACTTACAATTGGGGGTTAGGTGATTTGCTCAAGGGCACTTCAGTCATGACCTGCTCGGGGATTGAACCAGACCAGATCCTTAACCACTAGGCCACGACTGACCCCATGACTTCCTTTGCAGTCTTTGCTATGTCTGAAATCACATACTTAGGGTGCTTTCACACCTGAAAGCCTGGACTTAGGTTTGTGTGTTTGTTACTTTGTATATATTTGGTCTGGTTAGGTTTGTTTTGACTGCATTTTTGCAAATGCACCAAAGACTTTTAAGGTGCTTTCACACCTACATTGTTTGGTCCGGACTTTCTGACTTTTCAGTTTGGTCTGCACCAAAATAACAGGTGTGGGGCTACGAACCACAGTCCGGACCAAAGGAGCAAAATTTGGTCTGACCAAAAGAGATGATCTCGGTCTGGACCTACTGAATCATGGTCTGATTCGTGTGCAGTGTGAAAACACTTTTCTAGAAGGTTCAGACTTTTGGACCAAATACAAGAAGTTGACGCAGATGTTAGTAGCAGTAGGCATGTGTTCTCTGTGAACCCTCTTGGGAGTCTTGTCCATCATGTGACTCTTTGGCTTTCTGTCATGTGATCCCTAGCCAGGTTTCAGCCCATTAGTCAGGCTAGAATCAAATCTGGCAGTTATAGAAGTGTTTAAGCGGAATTTCAGTTTTATTCCCACAGGCGGGTCCGCAAACTCCAAAGGGATAACAATGTCTTTTAACAGTACCTGTGCTATCTAAGGATGCATGTATATGTTTGGTTGCCTTGGTCATAATCAAAGAAGAAAATGACATTGTAGGCTGTTGGGACACTAAACAAATTGTGAATAAAACTGAATGCAATGATGTGGAGATGGCAAATGTCAATATTTTATTCATAATAGAACATAGATGACAG